>JAITYZ010001087.1:0-10463 GCA_027744595.1 Paronellides praefectus
TAATAATAATACCTACACAGACAGCAGACAAGATCGAGCAAATTAAAAATTGTGTGTTTTATCATCAAAGCACTTTTACACTTTAATTCATTCTCGCTATTTTACACGTTATGCATGCACTCATCTGCCTTCAAGCTATTTTATAGCATAGGCAATAGGCACATATAGCCGACTAGCCAAAGTAGCTTTGCCACTCAGTCATCATCAACATCATATTATCAGTCAGTCACAATAAAAAAAATCTCTACCTTCTGTTTAAAAAAAAAGATTGATCTAACTAAACTGTACCGTAAAAGTAAGCAAGTAGCCAGTCGGTTTTAAATATATGTATTAAGAAAACAACATGTACAAATCTTACGTAAGGTCGGCCAGTAAATCCAATGTGTCTTGCATTTTTTTTTATTATACAGCAAGATTTTATACTTATTATAGTAGTGCGGTTTCAGGTTTCAAAATAAAGTATATCGAGCAGCAGAAGAGGAACGGCAATCCCAAAAAGAATATTATCTTTGTATTTTTTTTATCAAACGCTCTTTTTATAAAGATTAGTTTATTATATTTATTTTGTTATATCCGTCACTTGACTCTCATTTGACTGATGCGTGTCTTGTCGTATATGTAAATATTAAATCATATCATGCCACACTGACAATGAGAGATATACGTACTAACTATATTTGTATATATTTTTATATCTATGTATATCATTATTTTTTGGTAAGTTTGTAAGTAGCATCATGTCTTATAGGGAAGTGAAGTATTTACATTTAATAATCACTTTACATGAAACTTTATAAAAATCAGGCTACGAATGAAAAGACGAGGATGATGAAACCAGAATAAAAAAAACAATTGCTGATGATGATGACGGACAGGAGGGTAATAGAAAAAGTACTGCTACCACATAATACACATAATATTACTTTTACTACTACCACCATCACCACAACTTCTGGTAAACTGTTTTTTAAAAAGATGTGGACAAAGGAACAGGTGCAAACACCTTGCTTTTACTTCATTAGTTAAGTTGAACAACATATCGTCTCTCTGTATAGCTAATCTTATTATTATTACACATGCGATGAACGTTCTTCTATCACCAAACTACCAACCAACAACAACCACCTCCACTCCAAAAACAACCCCACCACTACTTCTACTACTGCACTGAAAGTAGTTTGATGGCAATGGGATGTTCAATGCCTGTTCTTCTGCGTGCTCTTTTGCTACCGTATTTTTTTCTTCTTCTTCTTCGTCTTCATTATCATCATCAATTGCTCCTACTATTTTACTCCTTCATCTTCGTCTTTTTTAAAACAATAGCAGTCGCAGCACTGGGTGAATTTAAAGCAGAAGAACAAGCAGTAAAAAAATATTATGAATTGTTTGAGATTGGGATGTGTGGCAGTGGCAATCATAATTGAACTTGATAATATTATATCACACACAGTAGGCATGTTATATATATTTTTTTTCGTTTCGCAATCAAACAGCCCCACAACTTATTGCACACCACTCTCTCACCCTGCAACTTTCCACAAGGCACAAAAAGTGTACGAGCAACGAGTTCAGCTGGCAAAAGTTACATTCATAAAATTCAAGACATTGAATTCTTTTACACTTTACAATAAAACCTGAAGTGCGTCCCTCACAATTGCATTACATACATATCTATATCTTTTTATATAAACAATTATTATACATACATATTATTATTATACCTGCTATCATTTTTTATATCAACTCGGAGAAGAGGAGGATTTTTTTTTATTTAATGAAAACGCTTTCATCGTGAAAAAAGTAAAGGTAAGTAAACACACCATGTAGACTAACCTCTATAAAATAATAGTCAATAGTCAAAATGTTATCGCATCTGTAGTAATACAATAATATGTACAATCCCCTTTTTTTCTTGCATGCATAATAGATATGTATTTTTTACCTAATATGAATACAAGATAGCCTTTTTCACCATCTTCTTCTATTTTGATATAAAATAAACTTCTTTATCAACCTTTTTTTTCCTGATGACATTCATAAAAGAAGAGAAATATATGTATGCTTTCATATATAATTGTGCATTTATACTTTGTTTTCTCTTGTTTGAAAAAAAAAATATCTTTTGCTTGCGGTGCTCCTACTTCTATCTACTGCTGCTACTAGTAAAACAAGAAGTTAAAGTATGTGGTTGTGGCAAGTTTACTACACAATTCATTATTTTTTTTGTTCTTTTTTGAATTTGCGATTTTATCTAGACTAGACAAATGTATTCTTGTTGTATGAGAACATATACATCATGAATCATGAATCAACTCTTGAGGAATGCAATGCACGCATCTCTCTCTCTCTCTTTCTACTAATCTGTAATCTAGATTGCAATAATAAATATTACCTATATACTTTTCCTTATCATGACGATGAATTCCAAAAAAGTATGCATATACAAATAAAACTTTAGCGCGTAAATAAAATGTATGTAGGTGTGGGTGAAGAAAATGCAGAATGCAGGTTGATAATAATAACATGTTTGCTATAATATTTTCATGAAATTTCGTTGAAATTTTTTAACTTTGAAAAATAAAAATGATCACATATTTGTACACGAAAAAGGGTGAAAAAAGATACAAAAAAGGTTACACTATGGGAGAAAAATTAACTGGAATATAGATAAAAATCTGGGAAAACAGAAAAAAGTGGAAATAATAATTATAGTTCTTTTTTAAAAGACAAAGGAGGAAGATAAAAAGAGGTAGTTTTTTTCTGTAGTAATTTTTTCAAAGACCAGCTGCTTCCACCACATTTTGACCACGTTTATTTACACAATACAAATAGTACCGACTGCAAAATTTTAAAAAACCTGAGCAAAAGGACAGGTGTACATTAAGTTCATTAAAATCACAAATAGGCAAGTAAAAGATGTGACAATGTTTTTTAAAAAACATTTGACGTAAATCAGCTTTTAAAGTAGTCCAATTACTTTATACACATTACATATACATTGCATGACATAATATTTGTCTACTTTTTTTCCTTTACAGAAACATGTGGAGTTAAAAAAAATGATATGCTTTAAATTTTCTTGGCAATCTTTTAAAAACATATAAATCAAAAGAGGCATAGGTACATTGTAAGAAAAATATATATTCATGTTATTATTATTACAGGGACGACTGACGACATGGTATTCACATGCAGAGATAATGACGAATAGCTAAAAATTAAAAAGGAATTTGACGTATTTGTACACAAGATAATCAAGAAATAAAAAAAAAGAAAGAGAGTGGTCAAACTTATGGACTCGGAGAGAAAGATTAAGAACTTCCTGCCTTCGTTTCCTCACATATTTTTTTTATTGCTGAAAGCTGATCCAAATAAAAATAAAGTATGTACGCAATGCAGTAATAGCTATCGTAATTATCATCATCATCACATAACATAATCATGTGCTGGCTACAATGTGTACGCAAACAGTATTATAAACAAATAATATTTATTATTATACCCACCCGTCAAATTCTTCAATTAATCAAGATTCGCAAGTCATAAAAGCTACACAACTTTTATTAAACAATTGGTAAGTATGGTTGTGTGATGGGGAATGGTGAATCAGCACTGCTGGCGATGGAAGTAGAGAAGAAAAGTAATTTATTTTTAGGTAACACTAAAAATGTGTACCATGCTGGTAATTAATGCAATATCTCAAAGTGCTATCGCAGCACAAAAAAATATACACATACCTAAATTAGGTATATAAATACTCTCTTCTAAATTCCACACCACCACCACTTGTTATACACCTACTCTTTTACTATTAAATATTATGATATACTATTATACTAAATATACACGCTATATATATATTTACTCTTTGATGACTTCCACACTTGCTATCATTGAGCACAATCTTTAGAATTTCATTAGGAATTATGATCATCATTATGATCATGATCATCACCAACACCATGCGCCAGTGTGTGTAATATAATAAATATAACCACACTTGCTATCATTGAGCACAATCTTTAGAATTTCATTAGGAATTATGATCATCATTATGATCATGATCATCACCAACACCATGCGCCAGTGTGTGTTATATAATAAATATATACAATTGGAGATGTACAAAAAAAGCTTGGCTTTTTAATACCTAAAAAGTACCTTCTCCGTTTTTTTTACTCTCTTGCACGTAATGCATTTATGTATGTATATTTATGTGTGAGTCGCTTGGTCGGCTTGCTATAAAAATAATACCCACAACATTTTTTATTATTAACTCAATCTTTCTCTGCTTTTCTTGGAAGGAGATAGCATAAATTTATTTGCTTTTATTGCCCAAATCAAATCTACACTTGGATTTTATAATTTCCCATTTCTTATTCCTCTTAGTGTTGCGTCCATAAAATTCAAAACTATGTGTAGTAATTCTACAACACTCATCATAACGATGATGATGAGCACTATTATAAATAAACTCATCATCCTCGTGAAAAGCATGCATGCGGACAGGTGAAAAATTGTTGTCAAGAAATAGGAGTCAAAATACTAATTTAGATAAGGTCAAAGGATAAAACGCAAAAAAAAACGGAATGCCAAAGAGTAACAACAAGGTACTCCTCCGGTTATAGAATAACAATGCATAAAAAATACATAGTAATGGAATTTTATGGTAAATAGGTATAGAAAAAAGAATGGTAAAATTCTCTTTCCATAATTACATATCTCCAAAATCTCAGTCAGCAGCTGTATATTTTTTACAACAGAAACGTTAAAAGAAAGAGAGTAAAACTTACTTTTTTTATAGCTACTGTTATATTCAAGTTAATTTTATTTGTAACCCCATTACATATTATTACTGCTACCATTTGCATTATATTCTTTCTGAAAGAACCAATAAATAACCTGCTAAATATGTTGTAAAACGCATGTGGAGTGTGGAGAAATATAGTAGAGAAACATACACACAACAGGAAGTTGGACATAAGAAGAAATGCGATTTTTTTCTTACTGATGCTTTTTCGTTGTTTTTTTTACTTTTTGATGTTATTATTATTATTGTTATTGGGTGCTATTATTGTTTGAATAAGAGGACATGCCCCATGCATGCGTTAAAAATTATCGTCATAAAAATGTATTTAAAAAAGATCTTAGGTAATACATTGAATATAGCAACAAAAAAAAGAGTAAAGAGTGTGGAGTACGTGATCATGTTGATGAGCAATGAACATTTATTTTTTTCTTTCTCTGCTGCTGTGTATTGAGTGTAAGCTTATTATTACACAAGCATAATGTAGACTTCCTTATATAGTTTCTAATTCTCTAATAGGTATATTATTGGTTTTGCGTGGTGGTGATGATAATGGTGGTGGTAGTAGCAGCAGCAGTAGGTGCTGTACTCTGTGATAATCGTAGTTCTGACTTTTTTTTTTGAATGGTACAAACATCTACAAAAGTAGATTAAATAGTAATTTGGTTAATGGTAAGATACTTTGCGTTATGTCAGACACACGTTCAGCGTTGTAGTAGTAGTACCTGTACCACCATAATAATCAGCACTCACACACATTCCACAAAAAAAAATTTAGTCACACAGGAGATGATAATGATGATGATGACATGATGATAAGAAAATTCAGTTGGAAAATTGGCTAAGAAATGGTGAGAATGCATGGATATAGTAATTGAATAGCTATTTGGTTTGGTTTATTGAGTTGTTGAAGTGAAAGAGAAAATAGAAATGTATGAAAATATTCATGCACGCACGGTCTTTTCGGAATAAAAGCAGGGAGAGAGAGAGAGAGAGAAGCAGGTGGTGGTATATTATTATTATTATATTTTCTTTGTTGTTGTGAAAATTAGTTTCTTCTTACCTTTTACGAATCGGAAGACTTTTGTTGTCAGCAAACTTTGGTGATCCGAGATAGATCGGTGATGTGGGTTGTGGATTATGGACTTGTTGAATTGACTGATGGTTTGTGTTGTTAGCAGCGTTGTTATTTGAAACTGAATATGAATGGTTGTGGTTAGTGCTGCTGCTGCTACTAGCACTGGCACTACTGCTGATGATGTTTCTGCTGCTGTTGCTGCTGTTGCTACTACTGCCACCACTGATGATATTATGATGAGAATGGTGATGTAAGCTCAAGTTTGCGGCTCCAATGCTGAGATCAAGTGGCGGTGGTATAGGTTTGTTCTTCCTTATTGAAAGAGACGGCACTTGATGATGAGAAGAAGAACTTTGCTTTTGCTGATGTTGCTGCTCACCACCACCACCACCACCACACTCCTCTTGTTGATGATGATAATTTCTGCTATTCTTCTGATGTTGTTGACTTGTCGTCGTCGTCGTATTAGTCTTGGTCGGGTTACTGAGATCAGTGGGATGCTTCTGCTCCTTATCTTCTGTTTCCTCCTTTAATGCTGCTACTACTTCTTCATGTCTACTTGGTCGTCTTAATAATAATGTTGACGAAGAAGATGATATTGATGCAGATGATGGTGAAGGAAAAGTTGATACGAATGATGAGGCTGGCACTCCCAGGTTGTGCTGGTGGTGCTTCTGCTGCCCTGCGATTGATGCTGCTGTTGAGGAGGATAATAATGATGAAGTTGGTGTTGTAGTTACCACCACTAGTTCTTCAGGTTGATCTTGAATCCTCGATGTGGTCTTATTTGAAGCCACAGCCAAATCTACAGCACCACAAGAATTGGTTTCATCTTTTGCATTCGTAATAATGGTAGTAGAAGTTGTAGTAGTAGAATTACTAGTAGGAGGATTTCGGTAAGTTTGTGAATGAAACTGTTGTTGAAGATGATGATGATGATGATGATGATGGTCAAGTTGAAGTCGTCCGGCAACTGAAGATGATGATGACTTCCAACTATTTAAACTAGCTGCTGCAGCTTCTGTTACTGTTGTTGTAGCTGATGATGATGATGCTGATGATGGGGAAGGAGATGAAGTTGTTGAGGAGATTAGCACAACTGGGTTCTTGGGACCAGACAACAGTGAATAAGAATGAGAAGAAGCAGCAGACGAACTTCGTGCTGGGCTTGTCGAGGAGCCTACTACTGGTTGTTGGTGCTTTGATCTTGGTCCAGTTAGTTCAAGGGGGGATGACGATGGTGATATTGCAGAAGCTTTTGAGGAAGTATTGGCATGATGATGATGATGATGGTTATTATTTTGTAAGGATATAGGAGTAATGATACTTGAGGAAGACTGTACAGATTGTGAATGCTGAGAAGAAGTTGGTGGTGATAAAGACGACGGTGGCGAGGATGATACTCTTGCACTACTTGTTGCTCCCACTCCTACAGATGTGGATGTTGTTGTTGTTGCTGGTGGGGGTGGCAGCATTGCAAAGGAAGATGTGGTTGAGGACATTGAGGGCGATCTCTGGGGAGATGCTCGTCTTTGGTGTTTGGTGGCGAGATACTGCTGCTGTGATTGTGGGGAAGATACAGATGCTGATGATGGCGGTGGCGATGGCCCTTCCCAGTCCATTATATATTTATATATATATATTGTATGTTCAGTCAGTTGTTTTATTTATTGAACTGTGATAAAGATTTTATTTTATTATCCCAATCTGCAGTTGATGATTATAATGACGATGAAAGGATGCTGAGCTATCGCCAATAATTTTTTTTGCGGTATGGTTCAGCAGGCGCTCTGCACCACTACCATCAACGACCGAGCTCAGACATGTACAAAATGAGGATTCAGTCCAGCAGACGTCTTTTTAACTTTACTGTAATAATAAAAAGGATATAAAAAAGGTATTAACAAATCATTTTTTATTTTTTTTATTTTTTGATAAACGCGTCTTCTCTGTCAGATTCTTTACTTTATATAATACACTTGAGCACTACAACTACTACTTTTACTGCCAGTCTTTGTTAATGGACAATGTATGTTTGTATGTATTATATGCTTATATACCTATTTTATAATGAATGATATGTTCGCTTATAAAAATCCTGGTGATAAACGTATATTATTTGAGTGTGAGACATTATTAAAAAGGAAAGCCTTTTCTTCTGGTTTTGGGTGATAATGATAACACTTTTTTTCTTCAGCTTCTTTTTTTATGATGACATGCTGCCCTCAAAAATTCCACTTACACATCACCATGCTAAGCTCAAATGTCCTGTATATTCAACACATTTAATGCTATATTTTTACTTGGTCGACAAATTCCTGTAATCTGTAATCATTTTTTTTAAATTAATGATGCTACTGCTGTGTATTATGTATGCTGTCAACATTTTTCCATGTAAAATTACATACGTTTTACTTCCTTAAACACAAAAAAAACTTGATTCATACATAAAAAAATATATGAATACCTACTTTGACAGGACGGAAACACCAAAACCATCAAATAAGTACGTAACTTACAAAAAACACAACAGTCAGTCATGTAGACACTTGTTACAAAATTCCTGATATAATATAATTGTACACGTAATATTAAATATTATATTTGCTGCTACACACAAACTCTGCAGACAGTAAGGAACTGCCATAAAAAAATTAATCATACTTTTGACTTATTGGGACCGCTGGAAAATGTCAACGAATTGTAAGAATTAAATCCAACTCATTTATGTACGTACTACTACCACTACGACTTATCCAAAAGGAAATGAAGTGAAAACAAACAAAAAATTGATTCAACTTGACATTACATAATATTTGGAAAATGTATCAATATTTGTACGTAGTATTGACTTGTACATCCGGTCATATATTTATTGTAAAAAGTACTTAAAATAGAAGAGTTTCAAAAAATAAGACAGATATAAGGATACTATTAAAACATGCATATAATTATAAAATGCAGACAATCATTTTTTATAAATTGACGAAACAAATACAAAAAACCAGACACAACAAAAGCTTCAGTTGCAATGGGTGCAACGTGTAAGCTGCATGAATATGAATACGACTAAAAGGAGATGCTGACCTGTTGTCACAATATACCACCACAAGTATTACTTTTACTTGTCTGCATGGGCAAAAAAGTATTCTTATTATACAACTTTATCTATTATGGAAAGATCGTATGTCATAATTATTACACGGACTACTTTGTCATGTTCTTTGTTTTCTTCATAAATGGATATTTATGGGGAGACAATTTTTACATGGGTAAAAATACCAATGTTGCGTATGCATGCGAATGCAAAATAAAGCTACCCCCGATTGTTGGCTTTTGCCATTTTAATTAACCTTTGTGCTTATTTATCGATACAAAAATAAAAAATAAACTGATAATATGTACGTTACGTTGTTTTGGAGGTAAATACTATGATGAAGGCTTCCTTGGATTCAAATTATATTACTTAGAACGACCCATTCAGGAGTTTTTAATCTGTTTGCAGCAAAAATATTGCCGAAAACAAGTAGAAAAAACTATAGACGTTTTTCTTATTCATTCGTTTACTCACACTCACGTAGGTCACAGGTATACTTCCCTCCCGATCGTGCACAAAAGTACACAGGATCAAACGGTTTTTTGTATTACTACTTTGTTCAAAAAAGACAAGTTTCAATTTAATGCAATGTTTAATACAGCTTCTCCTTCTAGTGGTGTGATTTGGTACCTACTACTCTCATCCAACACTGAAAAGAAAACTGCTACTGCTCAGAGTGGACTTGTTATAATAAATTTTAATCTATCATTCTCCCTCTTCTCTCTCTCTCTCTTTCTATCTATCTATCTCTCTACTTGGGTTCCTCTCTTCTACGTATAATTTTTTTTCTTGTCGAGTCAGCAGCAACGCTTTGGTGGCAATGATAAGCCAGACTCATCACAGCTTTAGTAATCAGTTGCCTGTCTGCAGTCGTCCTGCTATGTACACATGCTTTTCGTCAACAAATGAGACGAAGTAAGTAAAAGTAACAAAAGACACTCTCTATTAAAAAACGTTTCTCTTATCTTTTCTCTTAAGTTTCTAGACCCATGATTTTTAATGCTTTCTACCACGACGTTGTTGGTTTGTAATTCAAAACCAAAAGTATTATTTTATTACCGAAAATATATAATATGTTTTTGTGACCTCGCTCGCTCGTGGATTTAATTGCTTTTGTTATGATTATTATTATTATTGTCTCAAGCGATAAATAGTGTTTGGCATACGTTAAAAACATTTAAAAACGTCTCCGTGTCATAATTCATAATGATGCGTCTGGTCATGTTTCAAATTACAAGCTTGCTGCTCGATAATAACGTTCCTTCATAACAGCCAAGTAACAAGTGCTGATATTAATAATTATTATTGTTTATGAAAGTGTCGTTTAAAAATGAGCCATTAGCGAATTTGTTTATTTTTATTAAGATGGTAGAATAATCAAAAAAATAAATTTATTGCCTGCAGCAGGAGCAACAGCAGCTGTCAACAGAAATTATTACTTTTTATCAATTTCTTTTCTTTTGTCACTTGGAATACTATTT
>JAITYZ010001088.1:0-15954 GCA_027744595.1 Paronellides praefectus
CATCCAAAAACATGACATCACCCCATCTCTTACAAAATCACCCGTGTAGGTGGAAAACATGTATAAAAAAAATAGTCCAACCAGTTCCAAGAAAATATTCATAATGCTCCGAGTTGCAAACCTATCATCATCACACAAGTCAACAAAAAAAACAAGATCGTCATAAAGAATATAAAAGACGCGTACAACATTATATCCTTGTCTCCAAAAATACTATATGAAACACTCCTTCTGTCTTTTCTAGAACACGCGTGTAAACTGAAAAAAGCGAAGCGAGAAATTTTCTCTCTCTCTCTCTCTCTCTGATCACCAACATTACCACACAGCTTCCATCCATACCCTATCAAAAAAACATTCAAAAGAAAAACAGTGTCACGAAACAACGGGAAGCATATCACCATCACCACCGCTCACATAAAAAAAACCGGTAGCGTGATACTCCGATACAAACTCTCATCCCGTAATTTAATTACAATAAAAACCCTGGAAAACAAAAAATCAAAAGTTTTTTTTTCAAATCAACAAAAAAAGCATATCACAATTCCATAATTCCATGGATACAAACACACACTTACCCTCCCACACACACACAACATGACACGACCTAAATAAACTATTAAAAAAAAGACTTCTCAGAGCAATATCAGCACAGAAGAAGGTGGACAGTTTAGCATCTTGAGCAATTTATCCCCAGCCAAGAATAAAATACAAAAAAAAGTCTTATTCAAAAAACACACTCTCCAATTTCAAAAAGAAGACATCATCATAAAAACCACACAAGCATACATAATGTGCCAATTTTTTTTTGTATCAAACTCATCCCAACTGCAATTTCTGAACAAATAATTTTTCATAAAAACGAAAATGATTTGTGAAATGGGTAACTTAACAGGATGAGGGTTAAAAAAAATATCTAGATTATCAGGACAACATGTGAACCCAGGGATTTTTGCATACACATGATGCTCAATAAATAGTAAAACATGTCAAATTAAATCGTTATTACGTAATGAAATGAAAATGAAGAAAAGTACATAAAATAACATTCCAACAACCTATTGATTACAACAACTCATCAAGTCAAAAAATTAATCCCCCCCCCCCCCAAAATAACAGACTTCTACCTACTTCCCCATCTGCTTAATATCCCGCAAAAAAAAACCTATCCAGATAAAATGTCAAGATATATCGCAACGTGAAAACAGGCGTATGTGCAACATTAAACGTCATGGCAATGGCATGAAATCGTTTCTACTTTTTTGAGTATTCAATTATGAATAGACAAACTGTTTTTTAAGAAAACCATTTTGTTCGCTTTTCAGCGGCTCCACATGAAAGACCAAACAGAAATTACTCTGAATTAAATAGTTTACATGGAAGAGGTTTTAGAATGCATGCCTGTGTGGTTTTCTCAAACAATTATGCGCTATTTAAAATTTTTGTTGCTACTTTGTGGCGTAAAAGTATCGAGCATCTGGCATTTCTGAAAATTACGTACTCATTTGAAACCTGCTGGTGTTTATTAAATGTAGTGTAGGATGGAGTGTAGGAAAGTGTCAAGTTGGAGTAATTTTAACTATCTCATGTCCAGTGTCGTTATGACACATTTGACAATGGCAAAAAAGTTTCTGGAAAGACTATAACGAATAACCTTACGTTTCCCCAAATAAAAACCCCACAATTTAAAAAAAAATTATACTCTGACAATTTTTTCTTTTTCTTTTTTTTAATTTTCCAGGTTGTCGATTCCTCCACACATCATCATCCACAACGTCATACGTCATACCACCGGCTTATCAAAGAAACGAGCAAGTGACGCAACAAACAAACTGGTTTGTAAAACTTCTTTACAACCAAAACTTTAACACAAAAAACCCCCATTCATGAGTTCATGTCAGTGATAAAAAGTACAACTTTATTTTTCTGAGACAAAAAAAAATAACTGAAAACAGTGGCATAAAAGTGGTGACGAGTGAGAAATTACTTTTTTTTCTTAGTCAAGTGTGTTTGGAATACAAACAAAAGTTTGTTTTGAAGTGTAATTTTCTCCAGGTTTAAATACGTTATTTTAAACGTGTCAATATGAGAATATGAGTCAGACATGAGTAAAGTAGTGACACGAATCCTGAATTTGTAAAATCTCGTGACAAAATAAAAAGATGCTGTTAAACGATTCAGTAATTTTCCCCTCAACGTTCTCCCCGTTCGAGTCCACCTCACCATCAGAAGAAGAAGAAGAAGAAGACACGAGCATAAATATATCAGAGCAGGAATGGAACACGATAAGACCGTATATAGATGAAGAAGAACTCAGCGCACTGGATCCTCGTGCCAGGTTGCATATCGTGTACAGTGCGTTGGCTTGCAATTTGGATGGTGGTCATAAGGAGCAGGTTTTTGGTGGACAGGACGAGATGCTTAATCGGTCGGCAGGTAAATTATTCTTTTTTATTATCATCTTTTTGTTGTTGCGTAAGGTAATGTACACAACCGCATTTACATGAACACGAGAGAGAGAGATATTGCGTTACATATCACTTTTGTAAATACTATCGCATATACGCAATAAAAGTCGTAAATCTCAAATGAAAATTGCTATTTTACGTTGTTAAATTACTGGAAATTGTCGTGTTTTTTTAAAGTTTTTTTACGTCTGTTGGTGATGTGAATTCACGAGATCTTTTGTTGCGAGTTTTTACTTTTGTGTGACGGTTTTCTGCCTTTTGGGTTTCAACAAGGAAAAAAATTACGTCAAAATTTTAGTATTCTGGTTGTGTTTGTTTGTAACTTGTTTCAGGTAAATAATATTTTTGCGAGCTTTGTGGAGAGAGATGGACAATACAGAAAAAAAAAAGTTTTACACATTGTTGCTTTACAAAATACAGAATTTTTGAAATGTAAAAGCAATCTCGACAACTAACTAGCCACCAGGCAAAAAAAAGAAACCACGCTAACCCATGAAATAAGCTAATAATAAATGTCCCAGAAGCAGCACAACGTAACCAATTAAAGCGAAAAAAATATCCGTACATTTCAACTTGACAAAATAAAGCTAACAAACCCAAAAGGAGTAAAAAAGCATTGCGAGATAATTAAATTTTATAATCAGCATATACGCGTGGGAGTTGTTGACTTATGCGGATTTTATGGGGTTCTTTAATGGGATTTTATATGTCTCTTCATTTTTTTTTGGCTGAGATGCTTTGCTATATTGCATGGTAATATTGATAACAATTCGTAGAAAGAGGAACAATATGTGGTAATAATAATTTGTACAAGATCAGTATTTTTTTAATCGATAAGAAGAAACGTTGTTATCCGATTGACAAATTGGATTATAAAAACGATATAATTGGATATTAACTTTTATATGCTTAAGAACTCGTGTATAAATTCCAAAACAAGTAAACAATTCTCCGAATTCCCATCAAATCTCCATCACCCAAAAACAATAAGAAAATTCTCAAAAAGTTGTTCCAAGAAATAATAAACTTTTACACAAACTCAATCTCCATGTCAATTTGAATTTGAAATAAATTGCATACATAAAATTTTTTATTCTCTCGAGAAAATTCCCTATGGAAACTTTCATAACAACAACAGCAGCTTTTGAATAAAAAGCAATCGATTTATTATGTACAAAGCAGCTGGATAATAAGCTGGTCCTTTTTTACCTTTAAACAATTGAACTTTTAAATACGCGGTACAAGTGGGTGAATTTGCTACATGGGTTTTTAAAATGTGATGTTTCTTACGAGGTAATGGGATGTGACACGGGCTTTTTAACATTTTAATTTTATTCAGTTTTTTTGTGGGAACGGAATGGAATATTTATTTTTTGTTATCGGGTGTAGCAAAACTGCGGAGATACATGATTAGTATCGTGTGGTTATAGGGGTTTATAATGATGGCTATAAATACGCTGTTACTACGGTAATACACAAACGTGCTTATGTTATTATGCTCAGTAGGTGTAGCAGAGTTGCGGAGATACATGATTAGTATCGTGTGGTTATAGGGGTTTATAATGATGGCTATAAATACGCTGTTACTACGGTAATACACAAACGTGCTTATGTTATTATGCTCAGTGAGATTATACAAGCACCCAACTAACTATATATAGTCATATAATTTCACACCCACAATCCAATTTTCCACAAACAAAATCACGAAATCACCTCCATCTTACGTTGTTACCTGTCACAGACAGACAAACTCATGTCATACATCCAAAAGACCTAACAATCCTCATAACAACCACCCAACCATGATAGCTAACCAGCTTCATTACGAATTTAAAGAAAGGAAACACGAAAAGACTATTACTCTAGCTACATCACTCCACAAGAGAATTTCACTTTTAACATAAACAAAAAAAACATATTCATATATCACCAGATATTACTCAACATGAGATACAATTTTTTTTATTAAAAAAACCGCAACGTGTAACGAAAAAAAAATCTGCATAAATAAGCTAAACGAGCTGTAATATTCAGAAGAAACTGGAGAAACCCATTTCTCTACTGCAGTCACACAATAGCGTCCAGAGTCCAAACAAAAGAGACATATTTTTTTCTTCGGGTGTACGCCTTTTCGCTACTACTGCCTTGATGTCTTTTCTCTCTTTTACATTTTTTTATATTTTATGCAACCAACTACACAGTTTACTCTTGAGACACGGAAGAGAGAAAGAGAAAAGCGAGAGATCCTTTTAAAGTGCTTCTTATTGTGAATCAAACCGCTTTTTGGTGCTACTACAAAAGCTGGAGCACCCGGGCTTTTTGTACACACACGTTTACGTTGTAATAAGCGGAATGATAACACGGATAGAGAGCATTTTGGGGCTATATTATTTTGTGTTGCAAGATTGGAATCGTTCCTGTTTTTAGCTTTGTAAAGTTTTTTTTATGACATTTGTAAATAGAGTGCAAGTATGTAATTTCAAGAAAAAATGCATTTAAATTTCAAGACCGTTTTTAGATCAAACCTTTACATTATGTTTACTAAACTTACAAACAGCTCAAAACATTTAACCCTACCCTTCACCACATTAATTACCATCCCAACAAGCCAACTATAGGTAAACAGTTTACCGTAACCCACCATCTTGCAACACAAATTCCCTCTCCATCCATCACCCAAAATATAACAATCTCCTTGACGATATGCTCCAGTTTAAAAAAAAAAGAAAATCTCCCAAAGAACAATGTAGCAATGCAAACCCCTACAATTCACATAATTTATATCAAGCATAAGCATTTATATCCTTAATTCCTCGAGGCGGGTTTTTTCCAGGAAACATTTCATAACCACGCGCGTGCTGGTACACGTTTGTTTTACAGACTTTTATAAAAAGCCAAGGAGAAAGTTTAGCCAGGATTCTTTTTCCGTTATTGTTTTGGGGCGATGCGGGATGAAGTGTGCATTTCTCATACTCATACTTACAAAGTAGCGAGAATACTAGCCTGTTTACGTACACATCAAAACAGCATAAACAACATACGTCCAGTAAAAATAAACGGATAGACAGACAAACATCCATTCAAAATCCACCTAAATCCCACCAAAAATAACAGAACGTGATTAGAATATGAAACTTATCGACCCAACAATCCAACCTCCCACCAACCAACACCAACAATTAATTCCAACAAAATTGCCAAACTCAATCCCAACCCTTTAATAAATCAATCACCAAAACTAAAACTCTCGATGACAAACTGCCACAAATCGCATCGCATAAAACCGGAAGCAAAAATGCCAAAAACAACAGATTAAAAAAACACCCAACATCCTGTCACGCCAAAAAAATTTTATTAAAAACTTAATCGATAGATCTGCAAACTCAACCTATGATCATCACGCCACGTCAACACTCTATAATTATAACATCGACCCAACAACCCAACCTCCCACCAACCAACACCAACAATTAATTCCAACAAAATTGCCAAACTCAATCCCAACCCTTTAATAAATCAATCACCAAAAACTAAAACTCTCGATGACAAACCGCCACAAATCGCATCGCATAAAACCGGAAGCACAAATGCCAAAAACAACAGATTAAAAAAAAACTCCCAACATCCTGTCACGCCAAATATTTTATTAAAAACTTAATCGATAGATCTGCAAACTCAACCTATGATCATCACGCCACGTCAACACTCTATAATTATAACAAAACGTTTCTAATTAAAAAAACTCTCCCTAAAAAATTATCACTCTTAAAAAAACATAAAAAATTATCCTCGAAGCGAAATAAAAACTTTTTCCCCTAGTATAAGAACCCCCACACTCCCATTTCCACTCAAGAGATTAAAAAAAGCACCCAGTCACTTGCTCTCTCTTCTCTCACATCTTTTTTCCACGCAACAAAAAAACTGCAACAACCCAACATAAAAAAAACCTTATAAAATATTCAAAAAACACTCAAACTCAAAACACAAACTGACCATCCAAACATGCATTCAAAGCATCCCCCCCTCCGCTCATTACCCCTCCTCCTCCTCCTCTTCCAAAAGGTACGTAAAAAAACTCACTTAATTATTTAAAAAACCTCAAAAAAAAAATAAAAGCATCTCATATTATAGTGCACCCCCCAAATCGACCAATGCCGCGGTGTAGATATCGCACTAACAGAAGAACACGCAATGTCAGTAGACGACTGCCTCAAGATGCAAAACGCCACGAGTATCAAAGACATCAGCCCAAGTGACTTTGCAGTTGAGTCTTCTCTCAAATAAATTCCACTAAAAAAATAATCAAATTACTAAACTTAACCTGTTGCGTTATTTCCAGTGTGTCGGAAAATGTGTGATGGAGAACACAGGCTTGGTATAAAAACACAAAATTTATCAAACAAAACCACAACATAAAAAACCCCTTTCAAAATAAACTCACACAATCCCCCCTGCAGGTAGACGCCGAAGGTAAACCCCACAAAGAAAACATCTTCAACATGATAACAGACGTCCTCCCCCCCGCAGTCCACGACGACATTCAACTAAAATTCGAAAAATGCCTTGACGACGAGACAGGTACGTTCCCCCACATCAATCAATCGTACCCCAACTAACCTAATAACAATCTAACCATTTATTACAACACAGCTGAAATCGATCCAAAAGACGAATCCTGCATCTCTTACCTACCACTCTGCATGTGCATTCATCTCGCCTTCCTTGAGGTATAACATACAAAAAAAACCATAACAACTCAAACACACGCTAAAACTCTTGCTATTTCGCTAGGAATGCGCTTGATGAACCTTCCATAAATGTCAAGCAAAATAATAACCAGCAGGAATTCTCTTTCATCTATACTCTCTCTCTCTCTCTCCACAACCATCAACGAAAATGTCATGGCAGCAGCAGCAGCAACACAGATCTGTTCATTCACAACTCCACCAAAAAAACTATAAAAAATAATTATCAAAAAAATAAAATCAAACGGTTATAATTATATTACGATAAGTAAAAAAAAAGTTCATCCATCACACCCTCCCCCCTTCCCCCCACCAAAATCCCACCCCAATTTACCATAATTTAGTAATCTAAATTCATACGTTACTTTGATGAGGTTTCCTTCATCCTTTCCATATCATAAAACCGTTTTTCTTCTCCCTTTCCACATGTCTGATTTTCTAGAACAAACGAACCATCTTCTCAGCTCCATCCAACCATCCACATCAATAATTTCACGTTTGAATATTCTCTCAGTGATAAACCATCTTCATACAACACAACATTTTTTTACCACAAAACATAAAAAAAAACTTTTCCACACAAACGACTATATAAAAACGCAAATCTCCCTCCAGATCATCATACTCATCCATCCATGCGGGTTAGTTATAAACCTCCACCACATTAAAAACTCCCAATCCACCCATTTCCCGTACTTTGTTTCAACATAATTCTACAACAAAACACGCAACAGGTCCACGTGGATGGGGGATCCACACATTCCCAACAAACTCTCCAAAAAACTTTCCACTCCACACAAAAAAGTACATTAATACCCAAGTCAACAAGACTTTCATTTATTCCTCTCCAACTCCATTATATATACCACCACATAATCATATCCTTAAAAAAACACGGGAAATTGAATATTTCACTCTTCCCCCCAACATAAAACCCAATTTTCACAAAGAATATTTGATACAAGAGAAAATGAGGAAATAGAGTGTTACGAGGAATTTCCATGTGTTTTTTTTAAAACTTTGATTAATAATGCGCTCATTTATGAAACGTGTTATGTTGCTTGATGGCCCTTTGACGTGATTCCATACATAACTAAATCATGTACAAGCGTATATATACCCGTAACTATGATAACCAAAAGTCTTTTTTTAACAATGTTATCTCTTGGTTGTGTTATACCTGGCAGTTACACAAAATATATCTTGTGTACACCAACTCACAAATACGATTCCCATTAACTCTCACTCTATTATTCCACGTAGCAAGTTGCTACTAGCAACAGACACAATTTTAATAAAATCAAACATTCACAAAAACAAGTGCCTTAATTACCTCACCAATTATACCTTACCAGTATACCTCCATTAAATTACAACTACCACTAATAATCAATTAATACCAAATTCCCTACCTATCATTTCTTCAAAACTCATACTCTCTCTCGTTACTATAACCACCACAAAGAAACCCCTAACCTTTACATCATTATGCTACACAACTTGACAACTTAACAACCTGCTGCACACTACTCCATTTCCACAACAACAACAATCACAATCTCTCTCTCTACCCACCTGACACACGATGTCATCTCAAATAATCACATCCCTAAACTATCTTCTAAATGTAACCAACACGACCGTTTATAAATCTACCGGTAATTAGTGTCACGTGCAGTTCACCTAACCCATAAGTCAGCGGACATGCTACACTACCAAATGTCAGAGATCCACAAATTTCGCGACGTGATATATCTTTCCAACTCTACGAAGCCATCACAAATCTACTATATCCACGCTACACAATACCCACATCATCGTAGCAATACACTGAGATGAGAGTACACCCATAATTCACAAAAAAATCAACAAACTGTTGAATTCACAACAACAACCAAATATTTGATCACAAAACTCTAACCAAGGCTGTCCCCCATCGATTTTTAATAAAATGAATCCCTACGAAAACATTCCAAAAACCCATCACGTTTCCAAAACTATCAACAAATAACTCAAATAATCAAGAAACTCACCCACCCAATACCCCTCCAAAAAATGAAACATCCCAAACCTAAAAAAAAGACGTCACCAACAAACCAAAACCCTCCTCAATCATACATTCCCCACCCCAAAACCAACAAAACAACAAACAAAAGAAAAAAAAACAATTAAAAAAACCCAAACAATAGCAAGCGTAACATTCTCTCTCTCTACCCACGTCACCCGCACTCTTTCTCTCTCTCCCTCCAATTCACCCACTTACTTAAATAATCCAAATTTATTGTGTATCGAAAACAGACGGAGTAATTCTCCTCCAAGACCAGGAGTACCAGAAGCACACGTCCCCATTCTGCCCGAAAACATTTGACGGTTGGTCATGCTGGAATGAGACGGCCGCGGGTGATAGCGCTTCCGCCCCTTGTCCTTGGTTCGTTACTGGATTCGAACCGGGAAGTAAGTTTTCTTTATTGATTTCTTTGTAGCAACATAACGGTGTAGTAACGTAGCCCGGAAGATTTTTAGATTACTTTACCAAATTAAATAGTTTTTTATTTATTTATAAGATTCTTATCAGGTATTTAAACTCATTAATCATAGTTAAATTAAAACCAGCCTGTTATCAAAACGAGACCCAATTTTTATCCAGACTATCAAAAAAACCCACAAAAGTGCACACACATAATCATATTAACTCATAAAAAACCCATCATCAACAATTCTCTCCCCAAAATAATCTCATCACAACCACCCAACTGTCCACACAATGATAAAGAAAGAAGACAAAAGACCTCAAACAATAAATCCACAAACGACAAAAAAATAAACTTCACCAAAAACCTCGTGAGAACGAGAANAGAAAGAAGACAAAAGACCTCAAACAATAAATCCACAAACGACAAAAAAATAAACTTCACCAAAAACCTCGTGAGAACGAGAACCCTTCCAACAACCATCAAAATCCTTAATTATCCAGCATCTTAACAAAAAAAAGACAATCTACCAATACTACAGTACCATATCATTCTCCTATCACGATCCCAAATTATCCTCAAATACCAAAAAAAAAACTTATTCCCTGCTCTACACATTCGCACACAAAAGAAAATTGCCAAAATACCCACGTTATTACATTTGATTGCAGAAAATTACTACCGATCTCATAACTTTTACACAGATGGCAAAAAAACCTGATTAGTAAAACATCAACGTATACCCTATGATAACTGCGGTCTTTTATCCCATTTAACCTTGAACCAACTAAACGAAATGCACACACCGAAAACAAAATCATCAACTCCCAAAAATGCTTTACAAATACGTTTATGTACACAACTAACCCAACATCATTACCCCTTCAACCTCACTCGATCAATTACAAAAAGTACACATAATCGATCAACAAAAAAAAGAAAAATTCCCCCACATAATCCAAAAACATACCCCCGAGAACAAGGAAAAAAGAAGGACCTATAATTAACCGATTGGTACCCACAACACCATAATTTCATACAACTTTCACTCAAACAAACTCGCTCATTAAACAAAGTTTACAAATTAAAGGGAAACTAGATACATGACGAATCCTACACGTGTGTGGTACATCACGAAAAACACAGGTTTTACACAGACTTCTCAGGTATCAAACCGTATCGATTCACCCCTGCATATACTTTCACGTTGCATGGTTCTTGAACTTTTTGCAATGGTTTTACACAGCAACATTCTATAGAAACTGTACTTTCACGTATTTCAAAATACATTCGCAGCAGCCAGAAAGTCTTTGAGTGAACACAACATAAAATACAAAATTGTTTCCATGAAAACTAATAAACACACATATGCACGTTAAAAGTTCACACTTCACGTACAATTTAAAAACCATATCAACTCAAATTTCTAACAAAATTTAAAAAAAAACACATTAAAATTCACAGAAAAAAACACGTTCCCCCAGCAACATACATAAACCCCCATCTAACTAGTATATAACCAGACCTGTCCCCCTATCTATTTATAAACACACGCCATTCCCCCCAAAAAACACCTAGGAACCTTCCCACCTAAATAACTAACCGAAACACAGGTAAAAAAAACACCTTTCCTACTTTTAATCCAACAGCATATCCCCGAGAAAACCTAGAAACACTGCGGTTTCAACACACAAACATAAACTCGTCCATTCCGGTTATTCGTTTAGTTAACGATTTTTTAATAACAAACCATGCAGAGTTACCCGTTAGATTACAACGTAACGTAGGGTGTTACATACACCGTTCAACCACACTCATGTTCAATAAGTTGCTCATTAGCGAGATAATTCGTGAGGAAAATGTTTCACTACTCTATGCAGTAATAATATATTCACAAATTTAAACATTCAAAAAATCTTTTAATCGTGCTCCTAACCCCCTTCCCCCATCACTCACTCTCTCTGTTTCCCACTCACTCACACTCCCCATTAATTAACAAAGCAACAACAAAAAAAATAAAAAACCGTATTCTAAAATTCCAGGAATGTGAGTTACCACATACGAGCATTTACAAACCCACCCATCCATATCCATCCAACCAACTCCCTAAAAAAAGGAAGTCATTTAAACGTGAAAATTACAACACAAAAGCATACGTATATCCCGAAAATCAAATTATATCCCTGTTTTCCGGGTTTCCCCCCCACCCTCTTCCTCTAACACACTATCCAGTAATGTAAAACAATAAAGCACACTATTTTACACCAGAGTTTACTAATTAATTCAACAGACCCACATACAATCCCTTTTATCAAAAATACAACGAGTAAATCAGCAAAATCTTAATCTATACATCGAGTGTGTGTTCAAAAGTTTTGTACTCAACTTTTGTTCACATTTGTTTCCTTCCTCATTCTATCCTCTCATGTTGATTATGATTACACACCCGATTATATATAAAACGTATTTAAATCCAGGTTTACCAAAACGTCAACCTGGTGTACGAAGTGGGCTACCTGGTTTCCGTATGTGCTCTCATACTATCACTATTCATCTTTTGTAAATTCAGGTGAGTTCCGATAACAACATATTATTTTGACATCTCTTTTGTTACCATGACTATCAAATATCAAAAACGAAAAAGATTTGTATTACAAAATAATGTAGTGCATGGGAAATACTACATTACGGTATATAAATCCAATGAAAAAACGTCTCCTTAGAGACACGAAATGAAAAGACTCATTAAAAATGCACGTAAACAACCATATTCCAAACCCCATACCCAAAAATAACCCAATAACCAATATATCCCCTGGAAAAGTTCCAAAAAAAACCTCATATGCCCACCAAAAATTCATGATTAATCATTAAACCTGTCTACCAATCCCCACAAAAAACTAAAATCTCTTTAAATTCTTTTTCCAGATCTCTTCACTGCACCCGAGTGACTATACACAAGCACCTGTTCGCCTCATTCATAATAAACAACTCACTTTGGCTCGTCTGGTATCGAACAGTTGTCAACTCGGGCATCTCCGTTAATGAACTGAATCAGGTAAACACATCAACGAAGTAACCTATTTAAAGATCCAAAGATCAAGTACATTACAAGTATAAATTCACATACCACATCAAGCAAATAGACAAAAAAAAATCCACCACATCATCCTTTGATCATCAAATGATCAAAAAAAAATCTCTCTCCCAAGTATCCTCAGAGAATCTCATAAAAAGAATCCATATGTCATTCCAACCGAAAGAAATCGTTTATATTCGTAAAATTTTTAATAATTCCCATCTGTAAATACACTTCCAACTCCAATATATTAATATAAAAATTCCACAAAAAAAAGATCTCAAGTACCCCCAAATAAATCCCAAGAATAAACAATCCTACTATTCCCCCCTCTAAACAAAAATCAGCTTACAACACACATAATCACGAAAGCAATGAAAACTATTCCCCCCAACTCCCCACTAAAAAAAATCGTTAGCCAACTACACTTTTGGTAGTCCAACTAAAAAAAAGTAGCCCATCAACTAAAAAAAAGCTTCTTAACTTTCAAAAGAACAGGAAAAAGCATTAAAAACCCAAAAAACAAACACGAACGAACCTTCCTGTTCCAAAACAAAAATCTCCCTACGTATTTCCTGGTCACTACTTCTTCTTCCAAAATACAAAACCAGCACACATCTATCTATCCATCCATCCCATCACTCGACTCTCCCCCCAACAAACGAGTTACACACTCACTCTCCCAACCAAAAGCATCATAAAATCAACAAGAATCCCAAAAAACAGCAAAAGAAAAGACGTTTTATAAAATAATAAAAGCAGAGAACCCGACTCTCACGACGAGAAAGTCAAAAAGAGAAAGCATCGTCCATTCCGTGTCATGTCACCACAACTCATATTTAAAGCGATATAGACAGTTGAAAGAGAGTTGTGTTTTTACGATCTCCTTCTTTGATGCTTCTCGTATGCAAATTATATTAGAATCGCTATGGAGAATATGGGCTACTACTGACGTAAGTATACCATATTTCCAGTTTAAACTTCTGTTTTTACTTGGAAGATAAACCGTGGGAGTAAGTAACATACACCTTTTTATGAGCAGCTCGAGTGCCAGTTTATATTCAATTTTTCTCATTCTCAGTCTAGGATATACAACAGCATTTGGCACTACTAACACATAACAGTTTACTTCACAATATTTCAACTAAACAACTGGTTTAGTTATCAATAGTCACTATACCATCACCATAGAAACACAAAAGTACTACTTCCAAAAACCAACACACCATCCCCGACTGTCCCCAAAAAAATACTCCAATACGTAAAAACAAAAGCCAACATCCCCTTTAAAAAACTATAACAAGAAACTTTTTTTATATCCAATTTCCACAAACTCCCCGTTATTTCCTACACAAAACACTCCCATCATTTCCTCTAAAAAACTTCCTTTTTACTCCAAACTGACCAACAACGACATTTTCCCAATCATACACCCATTTTTATTCATACAAAAACACTCTCATCTCAACAAAAAAACGCCATAACAACCTAAAAAAAATAAAGTGTCAAAGAGACTAAGAAAAAAAAATTGACACAAAAATCGTAAAACTTTTCCGTGACAAAGATGGGAAAATGGACATGTGTTTGTCAGAAAATGACATAGAGCATGTGAACATTTCAACAAATTACATGACATTTTGAACAAGCAGGTAATTTTGTACGTTATCCCAGGAAAATAGAACGAAATGCACAATGCTACATGCAATTTCAACACACATCACCACGCAAAACCCGAAATGCACAAAAATGAAAAAAAAGCCTAACTCAACGTTCCACAAAACTAAATCCCACTTCCATAAATACTCCAACTTGATTGACACACATAAATAATACACCCCCCAAATTACTCTCCCTTCCTTTTAACTCTCCAAACATAACTCTTTCCCATTCCCCTCCTCTCCATAAATCAAAAAGTACACATAAAAAAATATATACTCCCCCTCCAAACAGATCTACTGCGCGGTAATCCACATCCTAACCCACTACGCAATGGTCGGAAACTATTTCTGGATGTTCTGTGAAGGCTTCTACCTCCACACCCTCCTCGTCTACTCCTTCACCCGTGCAGACACACATAAATAATACACCCCCCAAATTACTCTCCCTTCCTTTTAACTCTCCAAACATAACTCTTTCCCATTCCCCTCCCCTCCATAAATCAAAAAGTACACATAAAAAAAATATACTCCCCCCTCCCAAACAGATCTACTGCGCCGTAATCCACATCCTAACCCACTACGCAATGGTCGGAAACTATTTCTGGATGTTCTGTGAAGGCTTCTACCTCCACACCCTCCTGGTCTACTCCTTCACCCGTGCAGAATCCAAACTCCTCCGCTGGTTCTACATATTCGGCTGGATAGGTCCTTCAATCCCCCTCGGCCTCTACACAACCTTCCGAGGAACAGACAGCGATCAAACCGAAAGAAAAGAGTAAGTGTCCAAAAAACTAAAAACAAAATAAAAATCAGTCTCTTTAACCCCCTCCAACATATTAATTCTCCACAGATGCTGGATCCACGATTCAAAATGGTCTCTCCTCATCTCAGGCCCAGTCTGCATCTGCCTCCTCGTCAGCCTCGCCTTCCTCATCAACATTGTCCGCGTGCTCGTCATGAAACTAAACGCCAGCAGCCGCGTTACAAGAAACGTCCAAAACCGAAACAGCGGAAGACTCTTAAACGAACGAAACGGAGGAAACAACACAACAACCCAAAGAAGAGAAAGTACAGTCAACGGAGACAGCGCCAGTTCATTAAGAAAAGTAAGTCCAAAAAACTAAAACACAAAAAAACAAATTTACCAAATATAAATGTCTTTAAACCAGGCATCCCGAGCAACATTGATCCTAATCCCCCTCCTCGGCCTCCACTACTTCATAATCCCGTTCCGACCAGACGGCGAATCAAACAAGTGGGCTGCAATCTGGTACGAGTATGTCGCCGCATTCACCAGCTCAATGCAGGTAAAAAAAACACACAACCAACCAAACAATTAAATAAAAACATCCTCAACCTCAAAAATACACCCTCCTCAATTTAAAAACAGGGCCTCGCAGTCTCTTTAATCTTCTGTTTCTGCAACGGCGAAGTCCTCGCCGTCCTCCGCCGCCACCTCTGCCCAAACTCATCCTCCGACTACTCCTGCGGTAGCAAGCTCTTGGGCAACGTGAGACAAAGACTATTCCGAAG
>JAITYZ010001089.1:0-21678 GCA_027744595.1 Paronellides praefectus
TGCTACATTTCAAATGTTCCAACGTTAATACTCTGGTTAATAAATGTTTATAGGAAAAATACACAGCAGGTTACATTGTTATTATTAAATTACCGATTACATATTTAAATTTTACATGAGCGAGGCTCAAAGTGTTTACATCGAACACGAAGCCTTCATTATGCTGATAACAAAAGTATAAAACATTGTATTTTTTGTGTGGTAAAAGGGGAAATCTGCAGGAGTATGGGCAGCAAAGGTGTAATGAAATAATGAGAAAATGATAGGGTTATAATTTTACATATGTTGCAGAGTTTTTGGACATTCATGTAACATCAGGAAATTTGGTTATCGATGTAAAAAAAACTAGAATATTGAATGTACACCCGTTGTTGTTGTGTTATGTATTTAATCAAGTTTCTGCACAATGCAATGACTCAGCTGAACTTTTTTTGTAATGTTTAATTCAGCTGGAATAATAAAAAAACAGCAAAAACTTACGTACATTAAGGGTCTTTATTGAAAGAATCCTTCTTGTTGTATTTTGTCCCAGGACACGATGGAGCGATACTTACGCTGAAATACACCAAGTTTGAAAATATGTAAGTATGGTATACCTACTACACCTACCTTAAATGTCTATGTATTTATGTCTGGGCCTTCCATCTTGCAAATGTTGTATTCATCATTGTCACATTATCCAGCGTGACGTTGTGTCACGGTCACGGTGATGCGCTAATTTGGGAAATTTTATGGCCATGTATTGCCTTCTGCTGCTATGCTGCTGGAAACATGATGCTTAAAATATGTCGCTGTTCTTTGGGCAAATATCAGTAACTTGTAGTAATTTTGTGTTTCTCTTGCAAATTTTGATAGTCATCCCACCAGGTCGATATTTTTATTGGAAAAACTTGGTAGATTAAAAACAGGGTTGAATATTATCGATGATGTTATGTAAGGAACTGTATTACATAATATGTGCTTATTGATGTGGTATATATAACCTGTATATTATGAGGGTATATGCATATGTGATTCCACAATGTCACTTAATAAAAGTCATCATGAAAGTATTTTGAATGGAAGTAAGATGGATGGATAAAAGCAGTTTGTTAGGTGAGTGAATGAACGCAAAAGCCAATTCTCTTCTACATGACAAATCGAACAAACCAATTAGTTTTTAATTGGTAAATATGATTGATTAATTACATTGGAGCAACAATGGCCAACTACTTTTTCAGACACACAATCTTTGCCACAAAAAAATCCAATCAATCAAGTCTTCTTCTTGCTCATTTTATAGCCACTCATGTATGTGCAATTAATTATTCAAACCTTTTCAAAAAGTAACAAATGACGACAAGTTTTATATACGGTAGTCAGCTAATTTTATTTTTTTATCTTGAATATTATGTTGAATATGTATATATATAAGATATATGATGGTATTAAGTATATATTTTACTTTGTATGTCTAGAAATTATTTAGCGTGGATAGAAATAGTTTTTGCACAATGTAAGGGGATACAGCGTATCATAATAAATTCGTTTTCATTTTTGTGCTTGTACTTAATTTACAACCTTTAATAATTCTTGTTTATAGTTTACAAATTTAAAATGGCTATATGTGCATTATAATTATAATACGTTGAGTTCAGTTTTTGATGCTAGAACTGCACATGTAATAATATGTATATATTCTCCTATTTTTTATACATTTCACGTTGTAGAGAGATGAAAGTATACATGCACGTGTGGTGCATGCATACATGTAAATCCTACAGACTGTCAAAAAATAATACTGGATTGGTAGATTTCCTGGTTTTTGCTTTAGAATCAACAATGAACATGTCCTTCCGTGCAAACCAGGTAAGTAAAAAGTTAACAAAATAAACAGGTTGAATAAACTAAATAATCATTTGATTTGGTATATTATATTTTGTGTGATTGATGAACAAGTGTGCTATACGTTTACATATTATATACCTATATGAATGTGACAAAGGTGGCTGGTGGTGGCATTTTGTATATTTTTTGTATGCAAATTTATTTATTTCCAGTTAAATGCTTAATGTGATGATAATAATCAGGAAAAATCCTTTGAATCCATACGGTTAATATGAGAAAACATCCTTTTTCAACACGCACACTTTACTACTTAATCATTTTTTAGTTAGTATGTACACCGAAAATGTACACATAGAATACTCTTCTGTACTGTACTCTACTACACCGGGCTTTTGAGATATTTAACGTAATGCGTACCTATGTAATGTTTGAATGTATGAACGTACGTATCTTTTATAAATGTATACTTTATAATATTTTTAGAAATACATTAAAATTCTTAAGTTTTTATGTATATTATGAATGTACGCATGGATTTTTTTTGTATACTGTCATGATTGCTACTTTAAATTTAAAAAAAAATGTAGGGGATTTTTTCTATTTTACGACGATATTTTATGTACTTGCCACGCCTAATGCACAAACAACAACACACAGTTTTGGGTACGGTCGGTGCAACCCCTTCACTCAACACGATTTTCTAAATTATGTGTACCTATATATCCCTATTTGTACAACAGATACAAATGACAATTTTTTTTTTAATTTATTGATATTTAGATAAATACGCAATATTATTTTAATGTATGAATTATTATTATTCCTATCTACTTCTTAAGCTGTTCACGAAGGTATATATATACCTAATAATAATATAAGATTAATGAGATTGATATTTATATCAGCATTAGTTATTACTTTTTCGGTTTGCACCACTAAAAAACCAAAATTCCATGCTTTACAACAACAACAAGTACATTGAGAAATGTAATAATAAAATGTAACCTAATACGGTACGCACATATACTGGAGACTGCACTGTTGTAGGAGCGATTTTGTAAAAGGGTTCATAATATATGCGCAACTTTTGAATGAATTGAAAAGGAAGAAAATCTACAGTAATCAAAGTGAGAGTGAATAGTCTGCTCGCTGGTTACGTGGATTCCTCAAAATCTACTTGATCGCTAAAATGTTTGATCCTTTCCCCACTTTTTCAGCAGCTTTTTTGTTTTACTGTGTCCGCCAATATAGTAGCAAACGTATCAATATTAATAATCTAACTTTATGAATCACAGAAAAAGTCTTTTCATATAATTAATAATTACAGTAATTAACGACAATCAATTGATTTAATTTGATGAAGATAAAGATAAATTCAATCAATGAGAATTGAAATACCGTCATTTTCCCTTCAAAAAAGCAAACATATTTTATGTAGCTTATTAAAAGATATTAACGAAACTCATGCGGTTTTACAGAAAATACAAGCATATTATATTATATATATTCAAGCTTACCAATTGTTCAAATTATGTGCTTGAAAATTATATATACCTATACATATCTATAATATATAATGTATATTAATAAATGGTCAGCGCCTCTCACCATTAAACTAATGTAGTAATAATAATTACATATTATAAAAATAACTAGCTAGCGATTTTCAGTTGTATGTTATTTTACATTTTTTTGTTGTAAAATGTATGTATGTATATGTATTTAAGATTGTGCAGGTGGGATATTTAAATATTTACATTGACCACCATTTTCTGTGTGCTTTTGTAGCATTTAAACTTTAAAGTGTAACGGGTATACTAAAAATCAGTGTCTCTATCTGCAAACTTATAAAAGGAAAAAAAAGTACACAGCCCTATCATTTTTTACTATACCTATATTCTTTAGTGTAAATATTGATGATGATAATATTGATCGCTCTCTACTTTTTAAAATCAACTTCAATGTAAAGAGAATATTATGAGATCAGTTAGTGGGTAAAATTTGACAATATATAACAATTACAACATACATAGTACAACATTATATAGTTTGGGTGCGAAAAATTACAGTTATAATAATTAATTATTAGTAGTAGTACAGTATGTATATATGTAGTTGTATGATATATTAAATATAGATATATATTTAAATGTGTGTGAGTGTGTATATTTCTTTCGTATCCCTACCACTTTCTCTTTTCCTTTGAAAAAAAAATTCGTTCGATTCTTTAATAAAATCTTGTTTGTAAAACACGCTTTTTTTGCAAAATGACTGACTATTTTGAATTCTCCCATAAAACTTTCCGATAGGGCGCTTTTTAAAATGATTTGTTGTTGTTGACGTATGGGTATCATTGAGCAAATTCCATTTTTCTTTTAAATATGGATATAAACTGATAATTTTAAACAACGCAATACCAGGAGGAGGAAAACTTTGAAATATACATTCGATTAAATGCGTTTTCGTATACCTATAAAGTGAATTGACGTGACAGGTATAAAAATTATAAGCTTCAAGGCTTCAACAAAAGAAAAAATGCGATGAACTGTCTGTCATATATTTTTTTATTCATCAGCACTTTGATGGTGTTGTTTTCATATCCATACACATTAAATTTTCATAAATACCTTTTTATATAGATTGAGTTGAGTTGTTTATTTTATTATGAACATTGGCAGTATAGTACATACACATTGACATCACCAAAGAGGAGCAACAATATTTTCAAAAAAAAGTGATTTAGTAACAAACCTACTTTTCTTAGATCCCCTGCAGTTGCATACTGATTAAAATAAATATAGGTAGGTATATAGTTATTATAATAATAAAGAATCTTGCTAAATTTTTTGTATGTCTATCCTGATGATCCCGATCTGCCCTTACTGTCTGCTACAGACTTACTATTTATAGCTTGTTTTAAAATTACAAGAAGGATTGCTATATGAGAGCTTCTTTTAAATTTAAAAAAAAAGATTTTGTAATTGAAATCCCGTGGTCTTTTTTTGTCTCTAATCTCTTTAAGTATCCAAATTATATAACCTGTAAAATCCGTGTCATCCCAGTAGGAGAGAGAGAGAGCGACACACCACCACACACATTGATGTTGTCGATTTTTGAGATATATAGAATAACGATAGAGGAGAGAGAGAGAGGTCGGACCGAGATAATTTCTTTTACTGAGATTGCACACACACTGCACTTTTTTTGTGAGACTACTGCTTAATGTGACACGACATACAAGGGTCATGACCACTGACAATTTTTTTGTAAATGACGATAAAAGAGAGTGTAGAGGTAGCACATACTCAGAGAGAGAGATGACGAATGATGATGATCAAAACGCAAACGAACGGGAATACAGGGATGAATAGATACACACACAGAGCGCCTGGATTTTCGTTGTTTTGTTGAAGTACTATACACACTTACTTTTGTGGAGGATGCTGCCGTGCCTGTTTTCTTTGTGCTCAACAGGGAGGAAGAAGAGAAGAGAAGGAGGAAACGGGTTCAACTCAGGTCAACTCACTCTGATCATCCTAGTACAGAGAAAAATATACGCAGAGATAGGATCAAAACTTGCTTTACTTTTTGCCTACACTAAAAATATCATAATTATTGATAAAAGAGGAAATAAAAATAATAATAAATATGTGTATAAACAATAATAAGTTAGGTGTAATATATTGCTTGCATAAAAGAAGTCGTGGTGAGATTGTTTTTTGTGATTTGTTGATGTACTTAAAACACGTAGTAGTAAATAGATATATAGCTTGCTAATTTGATAAAGAGACATGATCATGACAGTAGAGGTTTCAAAAAATATTTTAAGATACAACACTCTTTGAACACTACACACAAAGCAAAAAACGAAAGAAACTATCAAGCCAATTCGCTATGTGCATATCATAATCATGATAGGTAATTGTAATGAAACGCATTAATTAAGTGACTATGAAGAAAAACAATATGAAAGTGATGTTTTTTTCATGCAGTAAAGTACAGTACACATGAGAGAAGTAACAGCAAGATTAATAGAAAATATATTGATAATAATAATAATAATAAAGTGCAATGAAATAAAGAGCGTATGCACCTTCACCTAAAAAGAGCTAAAACATTTTGTGGTCCATACATTCTCCATTTCCTGTTGTCATTATCTCATCATCATCATACAAAAGCTTTTAAAACTCTAGCTCTCTGCTCTAAATCCAGCTACATATTATGTATATTTGCTATGCTGCTACTTAATACGTTCATATTTCTCGTATGATTTTACTCGATTGAATTTTCTCATGTGGGAAAATCTATATACTAATTTATGCAACTGCGGCACCGAAATCAAAGTGAACAGCCAATGATTCCTCTTTTTTGTAGTAAACTAAATATTTGTAGGCTGTACCAAAATATTATTTTATGTTTTGACTTTTAGTTTGAAACGTGTGTACATAATATGATACATAGTGCAAGATGAAATTGATTTTACACTACTTTATTATATGTATTTGGACAAGAGCCCATTATTAACAAGGTGAGCCCTAGGATTACACATAATATATATATAAAGAGGTGCGTGTGGTACAAGACAAATCTATTATTGTATTTTTTATATATTACAATTTCTTAAAGTTGTGTGGCTGGGTAGAAATTTTTATGTGGTTGAAATCATATCAGGGTTTGGAGGGTTGCCGTACAAATGGTGACTGTGAATACTGTTATTATTTACAACGTGATGAGGGTGTCCCTCAAGGGCTGCATGATGTGGAGGTAGGTACATGGATATCATCTGTCTAAGGTCCCCTCCAGAGTGCCCTGTTGGGTACAGACCATGAGGGACATCACCACCAACACTGCCACCGCTTTCGCTCGCATGAGAAGGCGGATAGCCTTTAGGATGATGATGGTGAGCCGCTGCAGCGGCTGCCATAAAGTGTGGAGGTGGTGGACTCATCATATGCTGTGAATGTGAAGATGCAGAAGAGGAGGCAGGAGAATGAATATTACTGTTATTGTTATTATGGCTAGCTCTATTGCTTCTGCTACCTTGTGTATTATTGTTATTATTACTACTGTGATGGTTATTGTTACTACTGGAGGAGTTACTACTATTTGCAGAACCACCACCACCACCACCGCCATTATTACTACTACCACCGCCGCCACCACCATGATTAGAGTTAGGACTCATAGCTTCTTTAGGAGAAGGTGATACACTAGAGCCTACACTGGACACACTGCCCAAAGCGTAGGGAGAAGGTGCATTATGATTAGATGGAGCCCCACCTGAGTTGCCTCCTCCGGAGCTGGACCCCACCGGCGTCGTTGACGATGCGTACATAGCATATGAACCGTTTAGATATGGTGAGGTGGACATCGATGGTGCAGAGGCAGGTGACATGTCGTACCTCGAGTATAGGTTTTGATTCATATAACCTGTAAAACAAATAAAAATGACAGGAAAATTCATTATTTTTAATTGAATCATTATTTCTTGTGCATGCACTGAGTCAAGAGTCAACCATATGTTCATATGTACAAGCATTTCAAAAAGCAGGTGTTTAAATCAAGAATATTATATAGGATTTAACGTGTAGAGAATTGGAAATAAAAGTGAGGTGAATGATAGGATTTTATGATTTAAGGGTTGTGATTTTTCGAGGAGCACATACACACAATGTATGGAAACCACCTTTCCTCATGCGAGAGTTTTTAGAGATTTTTTTAAAAATGCAAATCATGGTTTGTTGCAAAATGAGCTTATTATTATGAGTTGAAGATCCCATAATTTTTAGTATAATGTACGTACTTAAAATCCACACTACTATTTCCATTTTTCATTTCGGTACCATCAATGGTAACCAGCAAACTGCCATTCCATAAACCAGTACACCAAAAAAGTGTACACAAAACACATTTTGATTGTTTGTTGTGAAGCTATGTGAGCTGATGAAAACGGTAGCCACTAGCCAGTTATAACAAAGATAATGAATGAGTTTTCAATTGTGTGTGGAAGATCATTAGTCTGACTGTTCATGATAATAAATTAGATATCCCAAACTGATCTTCAAGCTACCAGTTCCTAACGCAAATCAAACGTGTAGCAAAACCTTATGTAGCTTGCTACCTTTTTCCCATTCTTATATTTTATACTGCTGTACTTATATTATGTTATATGAACATTTTTTAAGAGGAAAAAACGGAATGCAGTAGGTATCGAATAAATTAAGTTTCGATACGTAAAATGCTCAACACGCCACACACACAACAATATTTATACTGGTAAGGAGTGAAATCATTAAGCTTTTTTATTGACATGAAAAACGATTCTAAAGATAATAAGCGTAACTTATCTGGATTGTGAGACTGAGATGCGATGGTTATTTTACCTATATTATACCTCATGCAGCAGCAAACAAAGTTGATTTTTTTAATGTGGAAGATGGAAGGTGTACATAATACCTATGTGAGGTACCTGAATTTCTTGCTGTCATACACACAGTTAGATAGAGGGAGAGAGAAGGAATCCTGATAGATTGACTTTGCTCTCTGTCTAAAGTCTAAATGCGCTATGCTGAAAAAGAGAATGATGATGTGGAGTAATGAAAATAGCAAAGAGGGAAAACTGACTGACTGTGCGAAGCAGAGTCCATGACGAGAGAAGATTATTTCTTTGAGGAAAATGCCTACCTGAAAGGTTACTCGTGTAATGGAATCCAATTATAGAACATATTACAATTTATGCGACCAAGCCCAAACCAAAAACCGCTGCTACATACATTACATACGTATTATACAATCTATATAATATATTATGCTACACTACATACATACTTATTATGAAATAATAATCTTTATAAAATGTAATGTTGCCGCTAATGTTACAAACGATCATGTCATGATGCATAGCCATACCTACATTCCTAATATGTGCCAATATTGAAGTTGATATAATATGTAGAATGTTATGATGACCGTGTAAAGCTAATTGCAAAAGTGTAAAAAGCATCCGCATGCAAATCATGGCACTGAATTAAAATAAATAAATAGCTGAAGGTCTTCCGTCTGTCTTTCTCTCTCTCTCTCCTGCAGATAAACTCATTAAATCCATATCACTATTAAAATGAATTATCTTTACCCTCTTATATGCATCTATGCATGTTTGTAAATATTTCATGTAACAAACTTTGAAATACAAGATCTTAAGCGACAAAAGTGAGCATATCAGGTATGTATGTTAGCGTATTATAATATTATCATTATCTTGTCTCTTTCAATCTATTTCTTGGCGAATGAGTCATGGTTTGCTCAAGGAATGTACATCCATTATTATTACGTACTATTATACATACCAGACCAATAATAATATGTATATACCTATCTAGTGTCATATTATTATTGCGGTTACACGCATCAGAGCGTCCACTGGCGCACACACAGTTTAATGAAAATGGTACAGCATTTTTTGGGGTTACCAGATGACGGAAGGTGTTGTCATTTGAAACTTTTAATTCTGATGTATTCATACAGCTTGTTGCAGAATAATGGTCCATGAAATGGCATAAAAAATATATATTTGGAAACTTTGAGCTGTGGTGGTGACTCCATCTCAATCATATATAATATTATGTGTGTGGTATTGAGTAGAATATCATTTTATTATTATTATACCTGTGTGTGTGCTGCAGAGAGACGAGAGAAGATGTAACGTTACGGAAATATGTATGATAATATTCTGTTCATCCTTTAACTTCCCGCTCTGCTAATTCCTGAATAAATAACTTAGTTTGAGTGTAAGTGATAATGTGAGCTGCGAGTTTAAATTGTACTAACTAAAATTTACATACCTATGTACATGTAATGTAATCAAAACAACAGCATCCACAACACTCAAAAAATGAGGATCATGTCTCAAAAGTTCAAGTTCACAATATATGAATTTGTGAGTGTTTTAGGAAAAATTACTCGGTGCTGCTAAAACAAAAACCATGTTGATAAAACAATTCACATGTTTTTGATACAAAATGAAAAGGCAAAATAATGTATGATTAAACAACGATATCTCATAATATTTATTATTACAAGAAAAAAACATTACATTGAAAAAACATTCGAGTTTGAATCCTCAAAATGTTCACAATTGTTAAAAGCTCTGCAATTGAGAATGATGATTACAACACACATATGCTCACCGCAAACCACCATCACTCAATATATTTTGTAGCTCCCAAATAAACTCTAACTACCTTTTGAAACATATTATCTAGGATATTGACATGCGTGCCTTTTAATTTATGAGTGTTTGAATTTTCAAAATTATCTTCATGAAAGCTGTTTACAAACACCACAACGGCTGCTGCTGCTGCTGCTACTGATGTACTTGGATGGAACAAACCACCACCAAAGTTGAGTTGTGTGCCTAGCACGTTTAAAAAAACTAATAGACCTACATCATCTTGTCAAAAAAAAAGAGTTAGAAAAGGAAAAAAAGTTGGCATTAAAACGAACATCAGTATCATCAACTGTACATATTTTATGCATATTTCTCTATCTATATATTATATGAATTCTTCCAGTTCCATTCTTCATGTTGCATTTTGGCATGCCACCATAGCATACCACCAGGATCGTGTGTGTGTAACATAATCTGTGTGCTAACTACATTTACAACACTACTTAGGAGAGAGACAGAGAGACACAAGGATACACTCTGTGGCGAAGCATGAATCGAACAACGTGGAGGAATTTATGCTATGCATGCACACAATTATTATTATTGCTTTTCATTGCTTTAGAGACTCGGAGAGGAGTAGTAGTAGAAGTAGTGCCACCACGTAAAGCCACAATAACAACAGCAAACGTCTTTTTAGAACAGAAAGTCGATTGGAAGGAATGATTAATTATTACCGCACGTAATTAATGACTTTGCATGAAAGATGGCTGGTTTTGTGGAATGGCAGGAGGAGCAAAGACTATTACACCAGTGAAGTCTCCTTATAAATTCTAACTTTGGATACTTGTATGCATATTTTACGACTTTTCCAAACAGTCGCAATGATGATATGATGATGATGCTGCTGCTGCTGCGTCGTAATGATGATGGTGCAAAGTTACTGCAATAATGATGCTGCTGATGATAATGCTACAATGATGAGTGCGTGTATATATTTATACTCATTTATAATATCTGCCCGAGTACATGCATTTTTACTTGCGTAATTTTTTTTTTGCTTTATGAAAAATTTGCATTGCCGAATACAGATTACAGATACCTAATACAGAATATTATGAAGATGAATAGTCACATGAATTTATATTTTTTTACAAAACTTTCCGTGTTGAAACGATGCTCTAGGCGTGTATTATTACATCAGAAAAAAATATTTAGTGAGAAAAGGAGTGTGTCTGTGTGTGTGTGTTTGTGTAACACTGCATTCTTTTTTTGCTTTGTCCATGAAATGCTTGCAATTTTTGACGTGTACAATTTAGTGTGAGTTGAGTAGAGTGATGTTGGGCATAATGAGATTTAATGATCAATTACACGGATTCGTGGTCATAAAAGGCAGCCTTTCCATAAGTCCGTGACAAATTTTCCACATAGTCTATACAGAGGAACAGAGAAAAAGAGAAAGATATTATATTTACAGTGTAAAAAAGCGACATGCAGTCTTGTTATTTTGTATATAGCAAAATTATGTAAATAAACGCACTAGACAGGAATATATAGAGACTGATTTAAAAAAAAAATTGGCATGTAGAATGTCATGTGTCATGTTAATGGACTTTGAAACGATGATTTTAGGGAAAAATTTGGAAAAGTCGTTTTTGTTTGGTTGCTATGAATAGATAAAAAGCTTTAAGTATAAATGTATTTATTGAGTAGTAAAAAAAATTGTGCTTACCACTATAAGCAGATGGGTCACTCATTAGGGCATATCCGTTGGGCATATAGCCATTGATTGCTTGATGCGGATACAAGTCTCTAGGATTGAGATTGTGGTGAGGATGTGAAGGGCCATGATTTGAAAGCCCGTGATGATGATTGAGAGCTGATGAGGGAACAGAATTAGGATTTCCACTATGACCTCCACCCTGGCCACCACCTCCCCCTCCGCTACTTGCTCCACTTGCGCTACTTCCACCACTTCCTGGACCATTAGATGTACTTCTGTTATCCATTAGTGCTGTTGGACCATTAGGTGTGACTCCACCAGGACCGCCGTGATTTGCACCATGATGACCTCCAGGACCTCCTGGACCATTCATTGGATACTTGTCTTTCTTCAACAACGTCTTCGTCTTTCGTCGAGGTCTGTACTTGTAGTCGGGGTGCTCCTTCATGTGAACAGCCCTGAAAATTGATAGGGACACAGAAAAAAAAGTTATTTCCTTTTTTCCGTTATGCGTCGTTGATTTTTATACCGTACACATTACTACCACTCTACCATGCCTATATGTCTACAAAGAAGGGCATATAGGTACACAACAAATATACAAGAGTAGACGTAGAGATATAATATGGAATAGAAGGATACTATTTCACATGCAAAAGGAGCGACGAGCACACAAAGAGAGAAAAGGAGATGCTCGTCGTCGTTGTCGTCGTTTTCTTTTTCGTGAACTTAACCTATGAAGGAACATATTACATCCGTAGAAGTGTACTTTTGCATTACATCATCACACAATATGTGGATTATTATGATAATAATTTTATGCATTATGCATGTCGAGTGCTTCTTGAATTACGTGCATAACGTAGTATCCTCTTCTCAAAAAAAGGAAACTATCTGGCTAAAAAAGCGACATTTTATACGCATCTCTCTTTGATGCCATTACCTAATGCCCCATTTCACGTTTCAGTTGCCACTCGTCCTTATAACATGTATAATGTATACTAGTATAATATATAGTAGTAGTAGTAGTCCACCTTTTTTTCGTATAAAAAGTTTTTTATATACTTTTTATTTCCTTTTTGAAAATTGTAAGAAAGCTTATTGCATTTTCAAGTGCATAAGGAATGATGTATGTTTTAATGCAAAAGATTTCACGTAAATTACGCACAAAAGCCCTTTCCACTTTGTTTAGCATTTTTAAAAGAAATGAAAATTTGTATTCCGGCTTCAACAAAATTTAGGTAATTAATTTAATTTACATTTATATTAATTAGTTACTTCTAATAACTGTCAAAAACTACATTATTTATGTTCATTATTATTATATTGTGTTTATGATAAAAGCGGCTGTGCAGGAGGAACGCATGCTAGCATCCTGAAAGCACATTTTGGGGCGACTTGAAACAACATCTCCAAAACACCACAAACGCTTATACATTTCCTACAGTCAGCTCAAAATTGTAAACAGAACATTAAAAATCGTTGGAAAGTTTACATGATTGTTTTTCATTAGTTAAATACACATATTTTTCTAACATTAAGTAGCATACTTATTATTATTGGAGGAATATTAATGTTGTGTACTTAAACGAATTTCATTTCGTTCATGTCAAGGAGAACAAGAGGTAACACTGATTAAATCAACATTGACATAGCACGCCGACAGACTGACTGACAGAAGGAAAAACTGACGGATGGATATGTAAGTGGTGGAGTGTGGAATAGGTTATACCTACATACAAATAATATATATTTATTATACGACAGAAATTTTGTTGAATGAATAAACTAAAAGTAAAATACTTTTTTTTCATGCATATTTATGTGGATGAAGTGAGAGGCAGACCTTGATACGACTACAAGGTAAATACACACTACAAACACACACCAAAAAAACTGTATGATTAAATAATAAAATAATAATATTAAAAACCAAATCCGGTAGCACATGCATATTCACACAAATTTTGGTGAACTGACAAGCGAGAGAAGCGATGAAGAAACAAAAAAATATATGATGTGTTTGTTTCATGTTTTTGTTTGTATACTGCAACTCTTCTCTGTTGTCTTTTTTTGTATATTTGCGCATCAAACTATTTCATTTTGATAAATAGATATACAAAATATATATTAAGAAATGCTCTGATATATATATACATAGGTTGGTGGTATGTATGTTCAAATTTTGAACGATGACAGAAAAAGGCACAAGAAAAACGCTTAATATATTTCATATATAATCTAGAAACATCAAGAAAAACATGACTTCAACATCAATGTCCAACTTTTTGAAGGAATTTTACGTATTTATCTTCGTTTCGAATCTGTGTGTTCAGAGATGACTGACGATGATGAGCGAGAGTAAACCAGTGAACGTTGGCAACTTACACAAAAATGTGAGCTAATCAGTCAAGAATGCTCAACATTTTTACACCTCTTGTCTTCCCATTACAAGATTATCATTTAGTTAATATATATATCTCAGAATATATGTGTGTGTTTTCTGTGTGTAAAAAGGCTTCTGATTAAAATATTCTTCCTTCACTATATATACAGACTTGCCAACTGAGAAGTTTACAAGAGTTGCTCTTACACTGACACTTTTATCTTTGCTTTACTTTACTGTTTGATGCTACCTTTTGCGCAGCCTACCTGTCACATTACAAAAATAGGGTTGTGCTTTTTACGTGAATGGTGAAGGTTTCAAGTGAACTCTCATGTTCACATATTTTACCTTGAGTTTGGTCGATCCACCACCACCAAAAAAACTTATAAGATAACGTAAACCTTTTTATGTTCATTTTTTAACGGATTTGATTCAATTCATAAAATGTAATTAATTACATCTAGATTAAGCCAGCAACAAAGTTAAAATAGACATTTAACTGCCGGAAGAGTTGTTAGATTATAAAGTGTAAATACATGTACAAATATTTTTACATATCAATAATTTTAGTTGAATCCGTCACTAAAAATAATAAATAAATACACAAGTACACGTTTTTTAATACATTTTTTTAACCTACCATCTAATTTCCATTCCTATTTAAGCTAGACAGCAATTTGATAAATTTTCTTTTGATTAATTTCTTGCAAGTAGCGTGTTGATATTACTGCCTAGCAGGCTGATAAGAATAATCGTTTGTTGAGGAATGGAGCGGTCTAAAATGGTCACAAGATGAACTTGATAACAGCCAGTTAAATGGATAATATACATTTTTGTTACTTTATGAGAACGCCACTTTTGTCCACACAAAAGTTGACCATGTATGGAAGGACGGCATGCGGATCGGTCAGACAGGTGGCTCTAATCGGACATGGCTGCTGTTGATACTGTTATCTAGCAAGCAGCACAAAATTATAGGAGCACTAATTTTTCACAAGACGACGATAAGAATGAATTTATACAGATATTTACATTAAATTCATAAGAAGATATGCATAATCAAAAGGAGACAATTTATCATGTCCACTTTAAGATTCATTGCATTTTGTCTGTTTGTCAGAGTGCATAATGGAATGCATATAAAGTCAACCATCCAGAAAGACCATGCCACTATATACCGCACACCACAAAAAAAGTAGGAATATCAACAGGAAGTGCTGCTTTAAAAGCAATTACTTAAGCCACCGGCAGTGATAACCGCAAAAGAGTCACTAGCCTCTCTTTTTCTCCCTTTCTAGGATCACAGAAAATTGGTGATATATCATTCCAGAAACTTATTCCTTCCTCTCTCTCTCTCACCCATAAACTCGAGACAATCTAATAAAACTAATCAAGGGTTTTCCGGAAGATTAAATTGAATAATGCGTCCATAAATATGGAGAAAGCTGTACTTTAGATTAGAGGGCTAATCTAGCAATAATAATTCATATAATGTACTTATAATCCTGTTCTATTTACACTTAAACAACGCCTCCTCGTTCTTTCCTTGTTTTGTTGACATTTCAGGAGGAGCCACCAAATGCATGAAAAGTAACACTAAATGGTGGCAAGTTTGTTTCTATCTATTTACTCAAGTTATGACTTCCTTCCATTCTCTGCCTACTATACTATATCCTCTTTTGGGAAAACAACTTTTTTTATACTGAAAAATATGTCCACGTTTTTGAACACGGGCCAAAGAGGACATGGATTTTGTGGTTAAAGACAAATTATGATTATTTATTTTAAAAAGAAGAGAAAAAAACGTCATAAAGTAATAAGTAATTGCTCAAGGATTAAAGAGGAAGTGTGTATTGTATGAGTACAAGACAGAGACAATGTGAAACTCGTCTTAAAAGACGAAGAAAATTGACGTTGGAGTTGTGGAATATAGCCATGTTTATAAACGCAGCGTCAAGAGCATGCTCACAGGAATCACATAACATTTTTCTTGCTCTAATAAGCCAATAAAAATGTGAGAAATTGACGGTGGATTTGTGGAATATAGCCATGTTTATAAACGCAGCGTCAAGAGCATGCTCACAGGAATCACATAACATTTTTCTTGCTCTAATAAGCCAATAAAAATGTGAGATTATAGGGCACACCAGACATGGCATATCAAAAACATATCAATTTCAAGAGCTCATCATTCTTATCAACACCAACAGTGTAATATGCCATACCCCCATTCTTGTCAGCAACAGCAAAACCAACCAACCAACGAACCACCACCATCATACGAAAAAAAACCAGTGTAACTTATACTTATTCTCATACACGCATTTTATTACCCAGAACTCCTCTTCTCCTTCGTTTCCCTTTTTCTCTCCCAACACAAAAACAGTTTAATTATTTTATCAGAAAATCTAATGGCCTGTTTCATTACCACATGCGTTTCTCTCTTTCTCTTTTACAACCAGGCAAACTACTTGCTTGATACATGATGATATGATGGGAATGATGATGATAATGATGGCAAAAGAACCACTGGAAACAGGCATTATTTTTTTGTAGATTGAGTTTCAACAGAGTTTCATCGTGTGTGTGTGTGTAAGTGTAACTTTGAAGCTTGTAAGGAAGATATATATACACACACCGCCGTCATCGTCTACTACACGGCACGGTACTGCGTTCTTTCACGCATGGATGCTGTGAGAGGCCAGCAAATTAATAATGGTTGATTAGATCGGAAATGAGATCAGTGAAGAAAATTACATTTGTCTTCTGTCTCACTATACTCAACTCGCATAGCACAGCGCTTTCGTGTTTGCTCTCCCTTCTTTTCGTAGTTGTCGTCGTGTAAAACAGGATCGTATCGTATCATCCTCACAATCATCATCTTCACATTACATTATCATCATTGTGTTTCTCTCTCTCGCTTTTAATAATGTTGGCAGCAGGAGCAAAAGAGGCAGCAACAGTGTTCCAGAAAAGGGTCTTTTAATCTACCGGCTTTACCGAATCACACTGATGTACTTTGTAATGGAACATGACTATTATTGACAAACTTAACCAAATCTGACAAATAACAAGAGTAAAAACCTCCTGTCGCTAGATTTACAGTCATGGAATCCCTGCATGATTCCCTCTCTATGATTTCTTAATAAAGAGTCTAATCAAATCACACACACCACCACTTACGCTATACAAAAGAATTATTCTGCTGGAGATACAACAACAGTTTGTATAGTAGATAGGAAATTGATAAATATAATATGCAATGAAAACAAATAATAATAAATTGGAAAAGGAATAATAATGATAATAATTGTAAATTAATAGAATGTCACTGTTGAACATTATTAAAACGTTTATTATCGTACGTACATATCATACCTTAGTCTCTTGGCTTCATCGATAAAGGGTCGTTTTTCAGTTTCACTCAACAGTTTCCATTCTGCCCCGAGTCGTTTGCTGATTTCTGAATTGTGCATTTTGGGGTTCTCTTGGGCCATTTTTCTACGTTGACCCCGTGACCATACCATGAACGCATTCATGGGTCGTTTAACACGCTCAATGTTGTTGTTATTGTTGTTGTTGTTGGATTTACTATTAAGACCAGGTCCATTCTGACCGTGGTGTTGTCCCTGGCCAGGTGGACCATGTCCACCTCCACCTGGATGCGACTGCCCACCACCCATATGCCCATGGGAGTTGGGATTCTGGCCATGATGGCCACCATGGATTGATGTCTGCACAGGAGATATTGAGTGAGGGATTATGGATGAAGGGGACCTCAGGTCAAGATTGTATGAAGGATGGGAGTGGACTAGAGCCGCTGGATTTGGCTTTATGTCTTCAATCAACATCCCTCCGTGATGATGACTTAGGGGGGAACCATTTGGGTCAAGTGGGGCTAAATCTCCTCGCCAAAATGAAGCCATGTGTGATGCTGAGCAAAAGATTCCTCGAAGGAATCTTTACTGGATTATGTAAGATTTATGTAAGGATATGATTACACCAAATCACTTTTCTCTCTCTTCCCTTTAAACAATCATACTAATAATTGTACTCAATTGAAGTAGTAATTAAGGTTATATTTTATAAATCCTTTACTTTATACCCAACTTTTACACTATATAGTGAGCATTTACAGTTCACGTTCACTCCAGAATTTTATCTCACAAGTCAGAATATACCACAATGGGGTATATTGCAAAGACCACGTGCACTCGCCGCAGGTAGACACTTTTCATTGACTTTCATACAAATTAATTTAATAAAATTGTACAATATTTTTGTGTTCCTTTGCTCGCTTCTAAAACACAGAACACCATTCACGCTTACCACGGATACACAAAAGAGTAAAAGTGTGTTTATTGATTAAAAGTAAAACAACATATATTTTTCTATTTTACTTGTTGGTCAACCGTGTCTTTTTCTTCTCTCAGATGAAATTATATGTATTTGATTAAAAAGGACAGAGTTGAAATAATAATTTTATTTATAACGTTTTTATCGCGTATCAAATCACTAAAATTGACCGATTAGGATGATTATTGCAGGTGTCACAAAAAAAAGAAGAGAATTTGAATAGATTTTTGTCTCTTCCTTTTTTTCCTCTCTTTTATTTCTTTCCCTTGATCTGTNTCCTTTTTTTCCTCTCTTTTATTTCTTTCCCTTGATCTGTTTTTATTATTATGATTATTATTATTATTCCTATAACTCTTATTATATTATTGTTATTGTGTATATTTTATTCTTGATTATGAATGCTTCTTTTGAAGACGATTCCTTGATCCACCATCACCACCAATGTGTCACTGTGAAATCTCTACACAAAGTGTGTGTGTGTGAGTGAGTGAGCGAGAGAGAAAAATAGGATGATGACGATTACAAGAGCTTTTTGCTTTTGGTTTGGTTGCTTTGCTTTCCCACTCTGTATCTGTAAAAAGGTAGTTCGTCGACGCGAGAGAGCGACCACAATTCACCTTTGTATCTGGACGAGGAGCTAAACAATTCTATTGAAAACCTTTTTCTGTGAAGGTTCTTTTCAGCTATTCTCCAACACACAAGACCCTAAATAAAAAGTCCATTGGATTTGCTACCACCACTGCTATATTTCTGCTGCTGGGTTGTATACATGGTGTGGTGCGTGATATGTAATGATGATGCTGCTGCTGCTGGTGGTGTGGTGGTGGTTGTTTTTGGTTCGCTGGGGTAGTATTTTTGTGAGAATGCTGCATGTATATACTAGTGCACATATATAATATTCAAAAAGCTCCCGTGTTCCGTTCTCGTACTTTTCATTTTTTTTATTTGAACCTCAATTTTGAGATTGTACACAGGAGCTATATGATGATGTGGTGATGAGGAATAGGATGATGATGCCTTTGCTCCTTGTGGTCGGTCCTGTGTATTTAGTAGCTGTTTAGTTGTAATGTAGTAATGTAAACTTGTTTGTTGCTTGATGTGTACTCCTCTCTCTTGTAGTTAGCAAAGTAGTAATTCATGTAGTAGTAGTAGCGACTCAACGCATTCCAACTTATGGTGGCGGTATACACATTGAATCATGATTATACGCCAGCATTTCAAAAAATGTTTGGTATATTGTGTTGTGTCTCCCTATATTTTTCATTCCATCCTTGGTTGGTAAAGAAAGGGTGAGCAGCTCTTATGCTGTATTGTGGACCGGTGGAACACACAAATAATATATATACGATGCACTGTCGTGTCGTCGTGATAATGATAAAAAAAGAGAGATCCTTACTCGCTTCTTCTGATTCCGCTGCTCTGAGTATTTTGTTTAGAGTTTAAATTTGCTGCCCTGTGATGATGACAATGTTCAAAAATGCATGTTTGAAAGTTGAGAGATGGGATGATGATCTGTCCAAAAAAAATGTGTGAATTCAGAGGTATTCACGACACACAACAAGAGTGGAAGAGATGAAGTTGACTTGTGTATAGGTAACCAAGTTAAGTATAGCGATTGGATTCAAGAGCAAATAACTTTTTTTTCTCCAGCAGAATAATAATAATATTATGTATATTTATATGAGTGTAAATAATAATAAATAATAAAACGGTAAGCTCATAAACACGACAAAGTGTACGTGAGATGAGGTAGTGGTGTTTTTACTCATTTCCTTCTGCCTTTTACTTGTACCTATATATATATAGCGTTGCAGTATAAAATTGTCACGAAGAGAGGTTGAGAGAGAGAGAGAGAGAGGAACACGATTTGTTTATGACAACGTGAAGCAATAAATGCAAAGCAGAAAGTTTTAAAGTCATGGTTTACTACATGTTTTGCTACGGTTCCATCTCCAACAACATGATCATCATCGGAAGTGATCATTTATATAGGTATTCTGTATTCTCACACAGGTAACAATATTCGTTAGGTACTCATCATCATGTCTCTCTGGGTTCAAGTGTGTCTCCAACTTTACGAGAAGTATTGGCGACGACCCTCTATACCCCTGAACAATATGATCATGATCATAAAATCATGCATAATAATAATAATACACATAATACACATAATAATAATAATATTCTACCAGCATAAAATATAAAATGCATCCTTTCATTCTTCCCTATTATTACCCATTCTTATCTGTCACTTTTTTGTAACTTTACATAACGTGGCCTGTTGTCATTGTCAAAGATTGTGTGTAGTATTTTTTTGCACATTTGGCAACTTTTCTCCTGGGCCAGTGAAAGAAACCAGCGTGTGCAGCAGTGAAGAGACGAGAGAAAAAAAGGTTTTGCGGATCTGGAGTGTTGCTTTGTCATCAGCAGCAGCGTAAATAGGCGAGTATTTTGAAAATACTATTTTCACACAGATACATATTCATGCATAGGTACCTACATGCGTAAGTGAGTAGACAAGTGAGAGGAGTTAAATTCTATTATTTTGATTTTTATACAAATTTTGTGAATACATATAAATAAACCATAAATTTTGGATATACGCAGAAAAAATACTATATAAATATGAGAATGCCACCATCATCCATCCATCTATCTTATACAGGCCATATAATCATCAGGATCTTTAAAAAAAATCCTGTAAAAAAAACTTGCGTTGCAAGGCATAATAGTAGATATTCGAATTATTCGGCTTGAAGCCAGAATAAGTGGCAAAGCAAAAGACACCAAGGCATCTATATAAAAAATATACAGAGACACAGGAGTTTTTTTTTTTTAAAAAGAAGACTTTTTCTGCTTTGCTTGTTGGTGTTGTACACGTTGCTTTACTACATGTGGATAAAAAAGTATGTATGAAGAGCAGCAGCAGTAAGCAAGTGACTGCTGCTAACATAATGGTTTATTACTATTGATGATGATATTTTGTGTAAAAATCAAAATAATAGGATTTAACTCCTCTCACTTGTCTACTCACTTACGCATGTAGGTACCTATGCATGTATATGTATCTTTGTGAAAATAGTATTTTCAAAATACTCGCCTATTTTTACGCTGCTGCTGATGACAAAGCAACACTCCAGATCCGCAAAACCTTTTTTTCTCTCGTCTCTTCACTGCTGCACACGCTGGTTTCTTTCACTGGCCCAGGAGAAAAGTTGCCAA
>JAITYZ010001090.1:0-13230 GCA_027744595.1 Paronellides praefectus
AACCTTGTTTTTTATGTTTTCTGTGTGCTACAAGCATATTTTGATTTCTCTACTCCCAAAACACACTAATTCATCACTTTTAGTAAACACAACAGGAGAAGTAGCTGCAGCAGCCATAGAAAAAAAAGTTTGCACGGAATAAAATAAAGTAGGATGAAAAAAGGACAAGAAAATTGGAGGGTTGGAGGAGGGAAAAAAGGCTGTAATATTGTAAGTCTAAGCAAAAAAAAAATAAAACTTGTACACAAACATCAAAGTCAAGTCACCACAGACGCATGGGAGGAGAAAAAAGTTATACCGTCAAAAAAAAGAGGGAAAAAACTACCAAATCAGCACGTGATCATAGCAAAAAAAATACAAACCTCTTTTTGCAGAAAAGGAAGCTGCTTCTAAACAAGTGGAAAAGAATGTGAAGGGGAAAAAAAGGAAAAGTAATGCGCTTGTCTGACATCTCTCCACGGTGCACTAAACCAAGCCATACAAGAAACATGATCATTATGCGGAAAGATTCCCTCAACTGCACAACAGGAAAACACGGGCGAAAAAATATCATATCATTAGTGAACGTGTAACATGAAACATCTCATATGAAAAGTATGTGGAAATTGTTTTATGTTTTTCTTACTATTCCACATTATATTTTTTTTTAAAGAATATGCCTCCATCTATAACAACATTACTATAATGTTAACACAACCTCTGAAAATAAAGAGGGTACAAAAACTTTATTTTCCTGGAATTTACATGGAAAATAATATAAGTTTTTTTTCAGAAGTACGTATTCAGGTTTCCGGTTACCCAGTTGCACCACCACCACCACCACCAGCTATTTTGTAAAATGCCACAAAAAATTGTACATACATCAAAGTCACTATAGACTACTATCAACTTTATGCAACGTATATGTATTTACGCTGTTATGTAACATTGGCTCAGATCACTAACTGCAATTTAATAATATTTTCCTGGAATTTACATGGAAAATAATATAAGTTTTTTTTCAGAAGTACGTATTCAGGTTTCCGGTTACCCAGTTGCACCACCACCACCACCACCACCAGCTATTTTTTAAAATGCCACAAAAAATGTACATACATCAAAGTCACTATAGACTACTATCAGCTTTATGCAACGTATATGTATTTACGCTGTTATGTAACATTGGCTCAGATCACTAACTGCAATTTAATAATCCAGCACACCATAATCCCGGCATCACATTACTTTTTCATAAAACACTTACGTACTTGGATATGTACCTAATATACCAATATTACACATCACATTTTCTTTCTTTTTTCCATAAAAAATATATCCATTTTCCCCTGTGTGTAAACTATACCTAGCAATATTGTATGAGGTATCATGTCATGAACCAGTCACTACTACTGCCACCACCTTACACGGGGTTATGAAATGAATTTATGATGACGAGAGCCTCACATGGGCATTTCATCAATAATATTCATGAATCAACATATCATCTTCACATCTCTTTACATAATATTCCTTTTATGGATATTTTACAAAATAAGCAGCAGCAGCAGCATAATAATAATAGGTAAATGGATATATCATATCAACGCGTCATATAAATTTCAGCAGGTTTTTTTAGATAATTTTTTTTCTCATTCCCCGTCGCGTCTGGTGACAAATTACGGTTGCTACAATGTTGACAGTTGGAGGAGTGTCGAGTGTAGCCAACCACACACATCAACACACGCTATATAAATATAAATGTATACCTTACCGCGTCTAATGTTTTTTACGAACATTTTGTTGTAATATGAGATAACTTATAAAAAAGCTAATGCATAAAATAAAAAAAACAAACATTCAAGTGCAAGTTTTCTTTTGGCAGGAAGGAATGTGAGCGAGTGAATATTAAAGTGTATATTTGCGGCAGTGTTTCAAGTTACGGTATGTGAGCATGGAAAGACACGGGATAGATGAGATGATGATGAAGTGGATAAGAAAGGGAATAATAATAATAATAATAATAAAAAGTCATTTAACTAGTGGAATAATTCACGTGATGAAATGTTGACTTTTCTTGACTGCTCGTAAAAAAAAGAAAGAATACTATTAAAAGGCTTTCAAGGAAATCTAGACAGCAGCCGTCGGAGAGAGAGGGAGGGGGAAAGGGAGAGAAGGGGAAGAAAAGTGAGTCGTCTACAAAATAGGAAAAAAGTGGGAACGCTAAAAAATTTAGAAAAGGATTATCAAGTTTGGGTATAAACTGACCACATGAAAAAAGTGGTTTGTGTTAAGTGTTATTATTATGTAGTAATTTTGTGCTGTTCCGGCCTCAAACTAATCCCCATTTTCATTCCCATCTCAAATATTTATGCAGACACGCATATAGTAAGACAAGGAGAGCAGAGAAAAAACAGTCAAACAACCATGTCTATCCATATTAAATAAAATTACTAGGAAAAGAGAGATCTTTTCCTCGCAGTTTCCATACAGCTTCCTGTCTTACTGCAACCGTTGTATAAGCATAGGTATCTAATGTAGGTATGCAAGTTTGACATTTTAACTGAGGAAAAGGGCAAAGTAGCAAAGTCGTTATATTTTTCTAGAGAAAGGACAAAAGTGAAAGGCATTTACTCTCCTTTCCCATTTGAAGAAAAAAGAAAGGCCGTAGGAAACGGAGAAACCTCTTCTTTTGTTCTATCATCATATTTTTTATTTATAATCACCCACGCAAAGCAGTAGATTATAACAAAGCAATGCAATAACATTCACATAAAAACCACAAAAATCCCCAAAAGAAACCAGGAACGAAACATAAATAAAAAAATAATACTTGTCTTTTGTCATTGAATCTAATAATTTTGTGTAAACCAAAGAAATCCACATATTTTCTATTTCCTCAAATTTCCTGTTCTTAAAATTTTGACACTGTAAATCATTTCGATTAAATGCGTACACGGTTACCATTTTCTTTTGGGGATCTTTTTAAGAAAAATAAATTGTTTAATTTCCTATTCAGCTTTTTTGACACACTTTTATTATCACCAAGTGGAATAGCTTAAGTCTATAATAAACTTTAACCACAATATCTGCTATCTTTTTCCCAGTTTTCTTACTTTTGTATTTCCAAGCAGCCGCAAAATTTTGACAAAAAATAATATGGCTACTTTCTCCATTAAGAGTAGACATTACACGTGTGTGCAAATATTAAGAGTGAAGATAAAATATTAGTTTTATGATGATAATGTGTAGTACAACTTGTGCACACACCCACATGAACACGAGAAGATATAGAGAGCTTGCTGATATACTGCACAGTACTTGATGATGTTGCACTGATGATGGACAGGCTAATGTTGAAATAAAAACTTTTGGTGTGTGTATTTAAGTTATTTTGTATGTATAGTGTTATGAGCGGTGCGATACACATCAAATTAAAATAATGGAATGGACCCTGTGGCGAGAGGTATATAATGTGTACCGTCATCGTTGTAACTTTTGTCTCCCTCTTTCTTGCTTATTTAGCAGTTGAAGGGAAGGAAGAAAATGAACAAAGTTTGCAGTTTTAGTTGGCACAATATATTATGCATCATTGTAATGAAGTATGCATGGTTAGATAAAAGTGAAGGTAATCAGCATGCTTGCTGCTTCTCCTCCAGCTGCTGTGTTGTTCTTAGCAAAAAGAAAGTTGGGTTTGTACATATAAATGTAAATTCATAGTAAACTGGCAAAAAGTAGTAGCTTTTTCTTAGTTGAAGGTAATAATGGACAAGGGGTAATATTAAAGTGTATGGAATGTATATTATGATATGATGACATGAGGCGTGCTGGGGGGAAATAGGAACAAAAAGAGGCGATCTTGGAAATTAATACCTAGTTAGCTCAAGATTTGCTCTACAGAGCACAACAACATTATGGCTGTAGGAGAGGAAGAGGGAATAATAAAAATATTTACATTGTATTTTTGTATGCTGTACATGGTGTGTGTATGTGTTGTGTAAGGAAATTGATAATATGATGATTATAATAATAATGATAAATTATAATATTGAAAGACGAAAACGCCATTTTAGATTTTTATAAATCTGATTTATTCCATTCATAACTTAGATGTCAAAGGTTCTTCATAATAAGCATCATTGAGTACGCAAACGAACGTGGAGTATTTACACTAAACTGGTAGTCGAGATAAGAAAAGAGAAGCTTCTTTAATACATGGGTTGTTTATTCTCATCTTCAATCCTGTTGTACTGATCCACTACTACTGGACATTGCGTGTTACTTTTTTAATAGTAAAAAATTGACCGTAAAACTTCAAATTACAATCTTCCAGATCCCCCAGTGGTTTACATCTTGACTAAATTAGTTGCACATTAGTACAAAAGATTTACTTGTAAGCTTACGATCTAGTATTTATTGCAGAAAAACAACGGTTTTTGGTTAATACAAGTCCAAATTATCACGTCTTTTAAACTTCCATGTGAGATGTTCACATTTCAATCATTCAACAATCTCTCCAGCATCACCTCCCACTACAAGTTTAGTCCCTTCTCTAGTCCCGTTGTTATTCAAACCCCAGCAACATTTCTTTAACGGGTATTTGTGCTGCATTACAGTTCATATGTTTTACTTGAAAATTGCAGCTGTGACAAGAAACGGACACTCACCTCGTTGAGCCATCAGAGACTAATAAATAGGCATAAGCAAGAACCTTGGAAAAAGTTTCGAGATTGGTGAGGGCACAACTATTGACACACATAGTTTCGTGAAATGTATATACCTACGCCTTGTTGTTACACAAGTGTATAGATGTAGATACATATATAGATATGGTTCTGGTCTATTTAAAGTTGTTAGTCTAAATGTAAGTACAGAGAGTCCCGCATTACCATTTCAATTCTAAAAATAGCATATCACTTTTCTTTCTCTTTGCTTACTTTCTTTTACTTTCCAAGGGACTTTTTAGGAAAACAGACGAGACAAGTGAGACTTGTAGTGAAATGTGAACTGTGTGTGTAGCAGCAGCAGTAGTAGTAGTGGAATGAAATGAATGAGTTGAAATGGAACACATGTGTGTGTTCCTCTTTCTTTCTAGTAGAAATCAGTCGTACGACTTATTTGAAAGTCTGATTGTTGCGAGTGTAGTGCCTCTATTGTGCCACCACTACACACACACACGCCTTTCTTTCCTCTTTCTTCTTCTCGTCTCCTGAGACTCTTCTCGTTCAAAACAAAGTAGTTCGTAAGTAGTCCGTTTGTGAGTGTGTGTGGGGTACCAAGTGGTACAATCCATAACAATAGACGCGATCCAAGTAAAAAGCCAACCAAGAAGAAGAGAAAAGTGAGGGGAAAGTTCAAACAAAAAGTTCAAGAGATACAACTACACACACACCAACTTGCACCATTACGCCAGAGTCATACCACCTATATACAATATACATACATACCTATGTGTAACGTGTCTTCTTTCTTATTTATACAAAAAAAGACAACTGTCGACCACTCCACTCCTCTTTCTCTTTTTTCCCGGTGGACCACTTACACAGATACACAGACAGAAAGAGAGAGGCAAAATAAGAGCTATCTTTTGCGATTCCTTTGAACGTTTCCCTCTATCTTTCCCTTTTGCATTCACAGAGCAAAATACATGTATGTAGTAGGTATGCACATATAACAATATTTATTTTTTGCTGACGAGTGGACACTTGCCACCTTACCATCAACCTGTTTCACTATTACGTTAAGGCGACTATAGTCGTCACCGACTACTTTACTGTTTCTTTTTTTGGAAAAGGAAAAGGAAAAAAAATCAAATCTCTGTGCGAGTTCTTATTTTTTATTTCAAGAGGAAAATCTCCACCGAGAAGCTGTAAGCCTTGAGGGTGGTGAAACGGAATGGTGAATGGATCTGCTGATGGTATTGTAATAGGAGGCAAGTTAAAGTAATAATATCTTGTGTATAGTCATCATTATCATCATCGCCTTCTTCCTGTGAGCATACATATCTCTGCTAGATATGTCTGCAGATAGACATGGACACAAACTTTTGAACAAGATATCTATAATATGTAGTCTTCTCGTCACATTACTGTTTTTACAAATGCTAGAAAATCGCCGTTGGGAACTATCTCGTGAAAAAAGGAGAAGTACGAGAAGCACTCATCCTCTTTCTTTGGCAGTTTGAGCGAGAGATTGGATCCTCGCTCTCTCTCTCTCCCTCTCTTTCAAAGTATAGCAATGCTGGTATGTTTCGCTCAAAGCCTAAAAAAGCACCAGTGAGGATTTCATATTATTATCTTATTTGTGTGTAAGGTAGGCATGTGTGTTTATGCTTGTCTTATTGCCTGCGTGCCCATGTTTTTTTATTTCCCTGTAGAAAAGTAACCTGATGGGTACAAGTCGGAGAAAAAGGAATGAAGAAAAAAATTTCTTCCCATCACCTGGTGGACACTAAATGAGGTATAAATGGAAGGCTATATGGCAAGATGAATTGGAGGAACAAGCCACCTGAGCCGAACTACTGCTGTTGGTGGTAATTCTACAAGGAATTGAGAAAAAAGCTGCTGAGACAAAGAAATAGGCTTTATATTTTGAGACGTGTAAGCAACTTCTTGTAATAAGATGAGCTGTTAGAGTTGAGGAAAAAAAGTGCGAGGTGTGATAAAGTTTAGCGAATTAAGGGAAATGATTATTATTGGTAGTATAGATAATATTAGATATATATTGCGTTATTGCACTACCAAAAAATACACATGAGCGGCTCTTGGCAAAAGAAAAGAAGATTTGAGAAAATTGTAGTAGAATGCCTTGTCCCAGATGTTTCCGCAAGAAAATAAATAGGTACTATACATACTTTGGTGGGGGTATAAGAAAACATTCGCATGGCAAGTTACAAGATGGAATTATTCTTTGGAAGCAATTCTTTCAGAATTTAATATTGCGAAATATGTTTGTATGTTGTAAGTACAGAAGTATATATGTATAACGTACGGGAAAATAAAAAGTATCGCTGACACTAAAAAATTAAATGAAAGCTGAATGAATGAGTACAACAGCGGAAATAAAATTAATGTTGGTTTTTGTACCTTACATTGTTTGTAGGTGTGGAAAAGGACAACCAGTAAAAGATTAAAGATAGGGTAAATTAACTAGTGCTACGGCATGATTAAATTATGTGTGTTACATAACTCAACTATCTACGTTATATTTTTGTCATTTACACAGGTATACAAGTCTTATTGTGGACATTGGGTATAAAATAATAATGCGTTAAGATAGAAAACGATAGAAACCTTTTTGTTTATCATCAGTAATGAAGTCAAAAAGTCTCTTCCTGTTTCTACCTACTTTTAACTTTAACAGCAGCTACATTTTTTTCCATTTTACCTTTCTACTTGCCGAATATATGCCCGGACCCGATGAATTCAATTTTATTCTCCTTCCCTTCCCATCTAAAAGCACTCCACTCCACCTACTTTCCATTCTTCTTACTTTTTTATTCACTTTCTTAGTCAGAGACCACTTGAATTATTAAGCAAACGTTACCCTGTTTCCCATTCATCTTTGCCATCTTCTGTTCCACTTTTTTTTAAACTGAGGTATTTTCGCCATTAAAATTTTTTTCCCAGATACTTTTTTGTACGGGGAAACCAAAAACACCCGCTACAATAACGTTTACTTAAACCACGATTTGTCATTATTGTCATATTCCATCTTTTTCCAATTTGTCACACAAAAGAAAAACACACAAGTAAAATGGCGAGAGATAAGCAGCAAAAAAGTAGCAAAGTTGTTTGTGGGAAAAAAACGATTACTTAAAAAACTATCGTTTTTTTGCTCGCTTTGCGATTTGCCAGCGTCTTGCATCAAAATATTACATTTTATTTCTTTGTTACCGCTATCCACTCAATAAATCCACATTTTAAATAAATAAAAAGATGATGGAACATACTAAATGGATTTGGTGTTGTTGCGAATATGGCAAGCTGAGTAGGTTTTATTTTTGCTTGGTAAGGCCCGTTAATGCGCGTCGTCGTCATACCTTTTGCAAAAGTGTGAGCTTCATTACGTGAGCAAACTCCCGATAAGCAAATAAGGACAAACACTCGCTGTACACTCGTCCTCCTGCTACATCTTCCTCATATCATTCTCAACATCCGCAAAAATACATTTAAAAGAAAAAGAAGATATATTTTATTATACCCACACATAAATATATATTTGTATAAACGGCTCCTTTACCGGCACTCATCTTCAAATGTGCTGGAGTGCTAATGCTAATACTATAGCACTTGCACAACGCACCATGTGTACTGAATGTGAATCTAGTTTCTTTTTCTTTTTTAGTTTCTAGTTTTTTACTTGTACGCATTCATCCATGTCACTAACCATCATCATCATGATTGTGCCTGCAAGAAGAAAAAAACGGGAGGTAGGTGGAGAAGTAGCAGCAGACGACGCAATTTATTTGCAAACGAGGAGCCAGATCCTTTTCTCTTGAGGCGGAAGAAGAACAAGTAAAAGTTGCAGGCTTTTTTTTGAGGAACAAGAACAAGGAAACTATGTGCTAACATACAAGAAGAAGAGAAAGAAAAGAAGAATGAAACTTTTTTACTACAACAACCAAAACCCGAGCAAAAAGAGTAGCTGGTGATAGTAGCATGGTTCATGCATGTAGATGATTGCATATTTTTACTATTCTCCAAATTTTCTCTTTTTTTAAGCCAAAAGACAGTTATGTATGCAATGCAAACGCAACATGTTTACTCAAGTGAGATCACTGCTGCTGATGCTGGCAAAAGACATGTGCAATATTTTTTTGTTTGATTTGCGATGACTGGAACAGCATACCAAAAAAGAATGCCTTATTTTTCCCCCTTTTCCATTCTGTTCCAGTTTCCTGTACAGTTATTATAGCCGGAATTGTGTATGATGATGAAAGATGTATTTAAAAAATGGTCTATCTTGGTTTGTTGATACGGCATGAAAAAATATAAGATGATGCGACGTGTCAGAAGAAAGCTATACATACATATTTATTTACAAGAAGCAGAGGGGAAAATGCGCTTGCAAATTTTTTTGGTACTTACCGAACAACTTTAGGTGGCTGGAAGGCTCCTTGGACACCCCCTTCTCTGGGGTCACGGATACAACCGACAGCTCCTCTTCTATATAACAGCAGCAAAAGAAGAATAAATGGAAAAAGAGAAGCGTTTATTACATCAAATAATAAAAAATGAATTCACAACATTTATCAATCATTATCACTGTCATTGGGTCATGGTTATCACGTCACCTTGATGCGAACAGAAACAGATAAATAAATAAATCAAAGGTCGTCACATAGTCATCAAATTGAAGTAGATTCTGATAAACCACTTTTAACGCATTTCATGTAAAATAGTCAAAGTCATTATATGAGTTATTAAATATGACTGACATTATTACTGTGAAGAACTCAACACTAGATTTCGAATCTGTACGATACAATATTTAATACTGGCAAAAAAATATATATGAAACGGCATCTTTCTTTAACATTTTTATCAAAATTCAATTCTTTTACATTAGCTTTTAAAACCTAATGACATTGGAGCGAAATCCATGATATCGATATGAAACGGATATCTTGAAAAGGAATGATTATCCCGTATTATTAAAAAATTCGCACAATATTGTCTATAAGTACCTACCTAACAATATCGCGTATGCATATTGTATCGATAATAGATCCTACTTTTTTAGTGCGCTTATCGTACCCCCACTGACCATTCTTTTTCTCATGATATCCTTTCCGTTTTATAACTTCATTCGTGATAATTTTACAGCAATAACCATGTTGTATGGAGTAAAAGCCTTTTTTGTGCAGTTTTATTCTCATGCCAAAAAAAAGAGAAAAGCCACAAGAATTTTATTGCTGGCCATATCAAATATTAATGTTCCTATAAAATAGCGTCATTTCTCAAATTCAACTTTTTTCTGGACGGGAACTAGGTACTTTTCTCTCCATTTATCCCCTATTTTGTTGCTACTACTACTGAGAGATGGTAGATTGGCGGTGGAGGATCCGATATCGTTTCGTAGGAGGATAATGGTATCAAATAATGAGGTATGCCTATTATTGCGGTGTGGTTTTGAGGCTTTTATCCTGGTTGCTCGTCGTCCTCATATCGTCATCGTTGTGTGTAGTTGTAAGTCGTAAAGTACAGTAGTGAAAGTCTACACACATATAATGTATGCCTATGCGACATTTTCATAGCAGAGAAGAAGAGGGAGAAAAAAAAATACTATTCTGGCATGCCAGAAGAGGAGAAAAAGCTACTTAAAAGGGTATTATAACTGCAACATAAACTGCTTCTGATTGTGGGAGCTCTGGTGAGTGAGAGTGAGGATAAAAAAATGGAGGAAATCCCAGCACGACAGAATCAGTTCCAAAGGAAAACCGACATGTGATATAATTTAACTTGAGTTCGTGCCATTTCATCCACTCATCCAATCAAGAATAACGCATACGCACGTTTCTATAAAGTCAATAAAATGCGTAAAATACATACACATTTTTTTTTTCTTTTCTCTGTCGTGCTACTTGCTTTTTGCCAACAAAAGGCAAAGGAAAAAAGTATTTACGCAATTCTCTCTCAAAATTTATATACATTTTATATAGATTTTTTTATATTCACATTACATCTCAAAATACACAGAATATATTATACTTTTTTTTATTATTATTCATCATCACCAGTTTGTGCTTACATATATATATTACTTGGGTATCTATTTTATTTATTTAACAAAAAAAATGAATAATTTACCAGAATTCTGTCGACAGCACGACGGAATCAGTTCCAAAGGAAAACCGACATGTGATATAATTTAACTTGAGTTCGTGCCATTTCATCCACTCATCCAATCAAGAATAACGCATACGCACGTTTCTACAAAGTCAATAAAATGCGTAAAATACATACACAATTTTTTTCTTTCTCTGTCGTGCTACTTTCATTTTTGCCAACAAAAGGCAAAGAAAAAAGTATCTACGCAATTCTCTCTCAAAATTTATATACATTTTATATAGGTATTTTCATATTCACATTACATCTCAAAATACACAAAATATAATATACTTTTTTTTCGTTATTATTCATCATCACCAGCTTGTGCTTACATATATATTACTTTTGGGTATCTATTTTATTTATTTAACAAAAAAAATGAATAATTTACCAGAATTCTGTCGACTCCCATTCTGGCTCCCCTCTCCAACAACATGAACACAACAGTCACTACAGTAGCTACACATATTGCGCCAGTATTGGAAAAAGTGGAAGTATAATAGCAGCAGTGAAAATAATCCAACAAGAATAACAACACAGCAAAAAGTTAATTCAACATAATAATATACAACATATTATTCAATAATTTTTTGAATAATGCACTTAATCAGATTTATATTTGTTTTTTTATAAATGAATTTCATTTCCATATAGGTATATAATAGGTGTACATACCTAAACATGTATGAAGCATAAAAGTAAATAAAATTGGAGCAAAAGATGCGGTGAAAAAGGAGAACAAGTTTATCAACAAACAACAAAAAACTAAAATCAACTTATTACTCTTATTGCAAAATAGGTATAAAATCTATTTATAAAAATTTACTTTCCTCCTCTGCTCATTTTCAGTATATTAGAGTAGAAGCGTTTATCTTACAACAAGTATTTTGCAAACCATATATTTTTTTTCAAGACAAGGATATTTTCTTTTGTGTGGACAAAGTTTTTGCTTGTGGACGTGGTTTTCTCTCTATTACTTTTGCTGCACTCCCGCGCTCACATCAACAACAATAACAACAACATAAGCTACAGCAGCAGCAGCAAGGAATTTTGCATAAAATTCCTTCCATGTCACTATTTCACTATCTCCAACTTCAGAGAAAGCTGTTGTATTGTTGTAGCAGCAGAAGCAGCAGCAGAGGGCTTATCGTTCTCCTGTTGTGTCTCTCCAGCTCTCTCTCTTGTGTTCTTGTTTCTCTCCAAGTTTACTATTTTAATAAACCCAACAACCAAAAACTTTTTTTACTTTTTGCTTCTCTTTCTCTCTCCAATTTTCCATATTTACCCACTTAACTTTGTTCTTTCCCTTTTTAATGTCTCCCCATCTCTCTTTCTCTTTTAGCTTTGCTTTTGTTTTTTCAACTAATGAAGATTGAAAGAACAGACACACATTTAATAATACACAAAGTAAACTAACATATTATTATTATTATTATTTTATTTTGTGAAGAAAAAAGGGAAAATTGTTTCACAATATTTTCTTTTCTCACAAGTCAAGTCACAAAACACCAAGTCATTACCATTATCATCATCATCATCATCATCAAAAACAACAAACATAACAACACAAAAGCAACAAAAAACAAGGGAAAAAACGTGGCAGAGGACACAGAGAAAATGTATATATCAGATTTTTCTTTTGTGTACCTAAGCAAAAATCAGGAAACCATGAAAAACCTTAGAAAATCAGAACTCTTATTACTTTTTTCCCGCTGTGTTATTCCAAGTAAAACAGGGAGGAGCACAGGAGAGGAAATCATAAAAAAACACTGAAACATCAAAAAAGGGGAAAATAATCAGCCATTGTTTTTTGTAGCCTTTCTAATGTTAAAACAATAGAAACAAAAGCTAAAGTAAAAAAGGGAGAAAGTAAATCAGTCCCTCTCAATTCAACTCAAAATTCAGTTTGTCTGACTGAGAATCTTGTTGAAAAATACCAAAATACACACAAGACAAAAAGAGGAACAGTTTTCTTTTTATCTCACATAAGCCTTCCTACTCACATCATTTGAGCCTTTTTCCTTTATATTTTTTGTATATTAGGTCGGTATATAAAATTTATTGAATGCATTTATTAGACGGACAACGTGAGCTATAGACACCATCATCACCACCACACAATCGACAATAGCCAACAACACGTCACGTTTATTTTCTAAAAATGGAACAAGAGATGACGGCAAAAAAGAGGATAAAATTGACAATGGACAAAAGAACTACTCATTGGATTCCAGTGAAAAAAATATATATTGCTTATTTGAAACGTAGAAGATTAGATAATGTAAATGCTTTTGTTAACTACAACATCCAGTGAGAAAGAGAGAGAGAGAAATTTTTTTTTACAAGCTGAGAGGATGAACAGATTTAAAATCCAATATTGACTGCCATTGTCTATTTGAGTCGAGTGAAATACGGAGAGTGA
>JAITYZ010001091.1:0-12293 GCA_027744595.1 Paronellides praefectus
TGCACTTTCAAGTTAATTATTAGCTGTTAAAATTATTAAATTTGTAGATTATAGAGTCTAGAGAGTACACAAAGCACACTTTAACTGGAAGCTGATCCCCAACACTATAATTTCTTGAAAATTATCATATAAACATTATGTATTAGTTTTATTTTTCATGTGGTAAACTTCCACACAAAATATTTAAAATTCTTAAGTAGACTAGTTTTTAATTACTGTATTTACAAAGTAAAAACTTTTAGTAAAAAAAACATCACAAACCACAACAATCACAAAAATAAATTTGTGCTGTTGCCATTTCTTAGCCAAAAAATACAATGCACAGATACACTGAAGATACAATACACATGCATTTCGCCCATCTGTAATGTCTGTTGTGTTTAAAAGCATACATTTAAAGCACCAATGCTTTTTACACAATATTTTCCCCCTAAGCGTGCAGTTGGCCGGTATTCAATATTTTGACGTTGCCGCTAATGGGGAATTGTGAGATGCGAGGATGAGGAAACTTTTTTTCTTTGTTGCTTTATCGCCGCATTGCACTGCATTGATTGTCCGCCTGTTGCATGCAAAATGTTGATGCTTTGGTGCAAGTTGACTTTTAATGCACTTTGGTGACATTAGCAGGAAGCAAAAATACAAGCGTATTTAAATGAAGTTTTCGAAAGAGTGGAAACATTTGAATTTTTCATTCGTGTTGTAATTAAATTAAGTTTTGGATATGAATATTGAATGTAATGCAAATCAAATATTGTTCGAATTATTTTCGAATTGGAGACTCGTGTCATTATTTTTTTTTCTAGGAAATTGTACTGCCATAATTGAAATACATACATGCACGGATAATTAAATGCACGGTGGGAATAAATAAAACAAGACGCTTTGATGCTCCTTGTATTCTGTACGCTGAACTAGCGACACCAAACCAGGACAAGACGGTGTTTTTCGTCTTTTGAAAAGTTGAAGGGCTCTCTGTTCCCACTACTTGATCCGCCTTTTCTTGCGTCAACTTTGACCTTTGCTTAGCAGGTTTAGATTTCATGGTAGGGGGATTTGCGACATTGACAATGTTGATGTTATTATCATTATTGTAATCATTATAAATCCCGTTTTCATAATTGTTATAGCCATTGTCGTCGTAATAGCTGTAACTGTTGTAATTAACCGCATAATCAGTGTTTTCGGAATTAACTTTGTCCACATGTTCTTTGGAATAATCTTCTTCGTCCTTTTCAAAGTAGAAAGTATCGGCACTTGGCTCCGTAGCTTCACCTTGTTGAAGGTGAATAAAATTGCCGACCTTTCCGACGGTGGAACCAAAAAATTTCAGGTTTGAAGTGGGTTTACTCCTCTCTCTGTCTCCATTATGATAACTGGTATAAGTTTGCTCGACATGAGGTTTCGGGTAAGAGTTTTGATTAAATATTTGCTGCCGCTGTTCTGAAACTCTTTGCCCTTGGTTTTGGTTTGTAGCTTCTTGAAATGCGAAGGAGGTCAGGTCTGTCATCGCCATCGGAGGAGCAACACCATTCGAATTTGGTAGCCCATCATTGATATCGCCCTGTTCCAAAACATTCTTGTTTAAATGAATCTATTTTTAAGGTTAAAAGTAAAATACAAAAGGGTCTTAATAATAACTACCACCTCCAATGTGTTTTTGAATGCATCTCTCGATTCTGATTTGAATTTTAAGGAATCTGTTAAACCAAGATAGTCCCAGGTCCCGTCGTCCTCTGCCACTGACTGACTATTTACAATTGGTGAATTACCTTCTTGCTTGCTCTGTTGAGAGTAGTAATTTTTTGTAACAATTTGGGGAGAATTTGCGGCGTCAGTATTGCTTAGTTTTGGAACATTCACGAAAGAAGTCTGCGGGACTGAGGACGAAAGTAATCCAGTGGATAGTGGAGAAAAAAGTGGCGAAAGAGATGGGGACTTAAAAGCTGTTGAAGGTCTCGAGTTTACAGCGACCAGGGAAGGTTCAGGTTCGTTTAGATTAAACGATGATTCGTCTTGCTGTGGACGTGGTTTCTGACGTTTTTGAAATTCATTCCGAGAGTTTGCTAACTTTTCTATATCTGCTTTATCTTGATTTGACATTTCTTTCGTAAATGACAGTGGTTGTACATTTGTTTCACTTATTCCCTCTTTATCAAAACTACCGTGTGTATTCGTGACTTTTATGTTCGTTGCCGGCACAGCTTCTCCCAAGGTTGTAGATCCGTCCCTGATTGAGTTTCTTGAGCTTGCAGATTCACCTGCACCGCCACTATCTTTAGAAGTACCAGTCTTGGGTATAGGCCCTTGTCCACTTCTTTCATGCTGGATTTGGCCTCCTGAGTTTTCATATGGACCTACACTGCTACCACTTTTGGAAGTTCCAATATTCTTGTTCGCAGTACCTGCAGGCATGGGAGCTTGCTTCAAAGGTATGGACCCTTGCCCAGTTCTTTCATCCTTTATTTGACCTCCTGAGTTTGCATGTGCACCTACATTGCTACCACCTTTGGAAGTTCCAGTTTTCTTGTTTGCCGTGCTTGCAGTTGCAGGCGTGCCAGCTTGCTTCAGAGGTATGGACGCTTGCCCAGTTCTTTCACCCTGGATTTGGCTTCCTGAGTTTGCATATGCACCTGCACCACCAGCAACAGTACCTTGGGAATTTCCAGTGTTCTTGTTTGTCGCACCTCCAGACATGGCACCTTGCTTTATGGACCCTTGCCCAGTTCTTTCACCCTGGGTTTGGCCTCCTGAGTTTGCACCTACACTGCTACCACCAGTACCAGTACCTTTGGAAGTTCCAATATTCTTGTTCGCCGTACCTCCAGGCATAACTGCTTGCTTCAATGGTAAAGATCCCTTTCCATTCATATCGCTCTGGAACTGGCTTTTTGCATTTGCGCCACCATTACCTTGTGAAGTTCCAGGTCCCCTGTTGACAGTGCCTGAAGCCAGAACAGCTGAATTCTTGGGATGTGCATTTGAAGCAAGCTTCTGATTTCCTGTACCAGCATTTGAATTTATCTGTCTTGCGTCAACCGCCGTGTTTCCGGTTAAGACTAAAATAGCCAGTATGGTTACAATCATAACGTTTGATGTGCATGAACGAATTTGTAAATATGGCCAGTCTACTGAAATTCATGTCATCATTTCATCGTGGGTGCTTCAGGACTCAGGACCTTCTATGTACATTGAACTGTTTACCAGTGACCTATGAAGTGTTCACTTGTTGATATTGATGACTGTCATAACAATTTATTTTCACAAAAATATTATTTTTAGGGGGTTGAGAGTTATACTGTCATAAAAATATGATTGTCAAAAGAAATAGTTTTTAACAATTTGGATGTATGTGTTTATTAATAAACAGGTACATACTAATATTCCAGAAACAATTTATAATTACTGGGCGGTACACATATGTATTTAATAATATATAAATTTAAAAAATTAACCTTCCTCCACTATATTTATTTATTTGTTGTATGCAACCTTAAATCATTATTATGACATTTTATTTTAATAAGTAAAATTTAGCTAGAATTGCAATACCACAATATGCATTGCAATTATAACGATATGATTTCAGAAACTTTAAGCAATGTTGAAATAATGTACCAAGCCCTTGCAATATTAATATTGCACCCATTAATATGTATGAAATTGAAATACATACATAATATTTTTGTGCATATATTTGTTTTGAAAGCAGGTCAAAAAGTCCCAGTGTAGTTATAAGGCACCGTTTTCTTTATACACATTTGTATCTTCCTAGAAATCATTTTGAAAAAAGAGACAATGAAGATGATGTACTGCATATAAATATCTATGCATCATCTATCTTCTGCAATCGAAATGCATGTAAATAACGGGACCCTTTGCAAAAAATATATATAATGCAACATGCAACTCCAATGCATTAGTCTTTTTTTGACGTAAGGTGACAAAGGTTAATACATTAACGGCCCCTTATGCCATGCCTTTTACCTTTGAGAGCCAAATGACTATGCGGTTTATGGTGTACCATGATGACAGACTGTGTGATTTTCCTTTGTTTGCTGTGAGCAGTACAAATACATAATTTTTCATGATGAATATTCAGTTTTCATGATGAGGTAATCTTGCTGAATGAATGTCCTCAACTCTGAACAAATTATCGGATTGTCAAATTTCAAGGTGGACTTTAAGGTAAATAAGGAACGGGACACACACTTTAAAAAAATCAACTGTACTTTTATAAGTTTTTTTCTTGAGACTTGGGATGATTTTCCCTTGATTCCGTATTCCTTCCTCAAATAAAGCCGTTATCAGTATTTTATGATGACATGATGGGTATGTATATTTTATACCTAAATACATTCATTGATGATGGGAGGAGGGAGGGAATTAATTGCGTTGTTTCTTTTGTTATTTTTCCTTGATTTCGTATTCCTTCCTTAAATAAAGCCGTTATCAGTATTTTATGATGACATGATGGGTATGTATATTTTATACCTAAATACATTCATTGATGATGGGAGGAGGGAGGGAATTAATTGCGTTGTTTCTTTTGTTAATCGTCGTTCGTGATATGATGATGATGATGATGATGTAACATACAACTGTGTGCTGACTAAAAATAAAAACCAACGCCAAGCGTGAAAACGGTATTTAAAAAATTTTTGAAGCGGAAAAAGGAGGTCCATTCAAATTTCATTGTGTCTTATTATTGACACTTTTATAAATTGACTGGTTATCTTATTAGGCTTATGGTGAAAAGGTTTTTTAAGTAGCGTATAGTGCGTCTCCCTCTTCCTCCTCGTCTTCATCATCCTCTCTGCTGACAATAAATAGCAGACGTGAACAATCAAAAACAGTGGATGCAATTATAATGCCTTCTGGTCATTATTATAGTTTCAAAGCTACATAGCAGACAACAGAGAAAGGATAATATAATATGCCATCATGCGGGTTGAATTGAATCCAATGCATCCTCTTGATTCTACCCGATAGATAATAATAAACATAATGTAATAATATATTGACATAGAGGAATCGCTTGAATTTGTATTTTGTATTGCAAAAGAAAAGATGTGCTCCTTTTCACGGAACGAAAAACGGAGGAGGACGTCTTCATCTTTTCATTCAAAAGGAATAATATGGCTCTTTGTGAGTACTCTTTACAATTTTTATATTTAGCAAACACAAAATTAATAGTGTACCTCAACGAATAATGTATAGCTGTAGCACGAGTGCTACAATAGTGATGGTGCTTTATTTAATGCATTTAATAATGGTTCATCGTCCATCACATCACACAACGCACTAAAAAATATCAAAAGAATAATAAGAGATTATTCAAATTTCAAAACTGAATGAATGAATAGAATCCGTAAAGTCTGAAGACTGTGATGATGATGATCGTCATGAATTCATTATAAAAGTTTCCTTTACCTTTTCAATGACACCTTAGGCCAGGCCACTAAAACTTTATAAAAACCTCCGCTCATGGATGTCTATATGTATGGATTGGATGTGTCAAGTAGTCAAGTCAAGCCTTCCTCCATCCAACTCTGACTTTTTTTCTTCTTCCTCGTCTCATTATGGAGATAAGGAAGCAAAGATGCTTGTGGGTCATCAACCTTGCTTATTTCGAAGCTCATGTGGGAATCAATGGATATATGCATTTTTTATATTGAAACTTATATTTACAAATACACACACACCGTTTAAGATGTATGCAGGTTTTTATGAATTTTTTGAGAGAGAAATTAGAAGAGATCTTTTTTTTGTTGGAATTTGTTTTTTTACATTTATTATGTAAGCCCATTAACAAAAGAAAAGCTTGGTCAAAGACATTCGCCGTGTATTTTCCTGCTAAAAAATTTAACAGTTAGTGCGCCAACTTGCAAACACAACTAAAATGGGTGTCTTATGACTTGAGTAAATAGTTTCATTGAACGCTGTCCAAAATTATTGAAAATGAAATATGACCATTACCAACACCAATTCCTCCCATCAACCTTGTGAATCCCAAAAAATATGAAGAAAAAAATATTGACTGTGAGCAAAATGATGAGGGAAAAAAACGGATCATCACACAGACATAGACGGAACCTTTTGCCATTTTTATGTAACTCTCCACCACCATCTGACCATCCAATTTCCGAGCTTTTTTTTACCAAATCGACATTACTAAAGTAACACGAAGGATCATTATGATCACCGACGCCTCCTCCATTTTTACATGATTTTCATGTGCTCTTGACTTGAACAGCAGATACTTCTTTTCTCTCCTTTGCTTATATTTGTAATCACAATCATGAAAAATATTTCACACAAAAGAAACAAAGCTTTAAAAGATCTATTATTTGTGTGCAGTGTGTGTAGGCACACATACACAATTACAATCGCCACACCGCCATGCCATACCATATGCCACCTTCATTTCATTTATTATTATGTATCTCTGCACATCTTTTTTTTCGTCCCGTCATGAGCAAAATGTAAGTATTTTTTTCTGCAAAGTCAAGTCATCATCATAATAATCCTCATGATCCCACGAAGGTGTTGCCGTTCCAATCTACATACCATTATATTTTACACTTTACAAATTTTGCTTTGTGCCTAGCTAGTATTGCGGATCTGCTTTTGTCTTTGACGATTGAATGGTTTGTTAAGATAACACATAAATAATGTAACAGTGCAATTTTTTCTTAGAATATTCCCCCAAAAAACAGGAAAAAAACAGTCTTGACTTAATCGACATGTCATATATTATAACAAATATATGTTTTCAGTAGTGAGAGCAAATTTATAATGCACACTAATGCACAGATTTTGTTCTGTCCGTCTATTTATAAAATTAAAATAATCTTGACATCCTTATTTCCTTTCCTTTGCCAAGTAAACCTGGAAAGATATTTGAAAAATTGCACCTAATTTTTTTAAAATCTTGATCTGTATGTCTAGAGCGCTCGTTTTTGTTTATTACTTCCGCTACTTTCTTAAAACGTTGTTGACCCTCAAGAAACTTGTTATTATGTATTACTATTTTATGTATTTCCCCATTTTACACGGCAAAAATGGTGTGAAACAAGCATCAAACAAACGAGCAGAAGAGTGAACAAGTGATTTCAATGTTAATGATAATTACATTTTATGTTTGTGTGCTCTTTGCCCGCTCTTCTAGTGTGTGCTCTGCTAAAAAAATGTACATAAAAAATTTGTTCAAGAGATTCGCAAGGAGAAAAGATTAATGTGTAGTTCAAAATTACACACATATCATTTTCATTACGAGAGCATATACAACATTTTTTTTTGTACCACGCAAGTAAACTTATATAAAGGCAAAGAGGTATAGAGCACATCTATAAAGATAAAAAGGAAGTATAATATGAACAGAATGGTATTTTTCAACATTTACCTGTTGTTTTATTTTTTGGGGAAAATTACATAAACCCCAATTCTTTCTGTAGTAGTGCAAAATATTTACCATTTTTTATTTGCAAAGTTCGTACAAAGGCATAATTTGTCATTGACTAGCTATTTTTTCCTGTAATTTGTTTCCATCAAAATTTCTTACGGTACTCACAGTTCAGTCATAAGGTTATTTATGCGTTATGTCATGTGCCTTTCTCAGGTAAAAAAAAGAGTTTTAGTCACTTTGTATCTTAAAAAACGCATTATATCAGCCATTGAAGGCCATCCTAATATTCGTAGCACATTCAGTCATAATTCTTCAAAGCAAGATGAACTGTTGTTTGAATTCAAATACAGAAAAGGATTACCAATTATTATGAAGGGATTGATACATCATCTTTGAAACTAAAATATAAACTAGGGCTCTAATTTAAAAGTTTTCTAAAATAATTACATTGTTACCGTATATGTACATATTGTAAAATAACAACTGAAACATAATATTATGAGTGTATTGGTATTGAGGATCACCTTAATCATCGAAAAAATTATCTGTCATCACATCACTTTGCTCATCTATCATATCACTCTCATGTTGCAAGGGCCACACAAAAAGCTTGACATGTCCCATGTGGGAATTATATATTTTGATAACATGTATCGTTATTGTTCTTGCACAAAGTTTCGTAATGAGTTTCAAACGGGAAATCAATGTCTTGCTTATTGTTCCAATTTTGATGCAAATACTTTTAAAAAATTTGCAACAAGGCAATATAATAATAATAATGCAACATGATGAGTATATATTTATGTATTTATATACAAACGCATAATATATCCGCTGGGTAAACTTTGTAACATTGCATTAAAGTAAAATTGGTATAATGTAAAAGATGTCTGAAAATTATGGGTTAGAATAACTGATTCAAAATGTGTAACTTATCATCTTTTTCTCTGCTAATGATACACATTACGTATGGATACCTGGTGATCATCATCATCACAAGAAGAAGAAAAAGGGTTTGAGTGTTGCGTTTGCTAATGAGTGTTTTTCTCAACAAGGCAGATGCGCACTTGATGTGTTCATAGTAAACATTTTGTACCGTAATCGAAAGGTGAGGCACATGTCACACAAGTCACAAGGTAAATAGTATGATGACGTTGATTACACCATTTTTACTAGCATACATAATATATAACAACATACCTATAAAAATTACATTACTTATTGAACCGTTTTGATTATATCCATTCATGTTGGTGCACACACCTGCTGCTATATGTATGCATTTTAAAAATATTTTTTGAAACCGTTGTTTCCATTAAGATCTGCGATACGTGTGTCTTATTGACCATAATGTTACCATTTGCATTAATCATTTTTCAAACATTGCCAAGTCCTCCCCTTTTCTCAGAAATATTGACCATAATGTTACCATTTGCATTAATCATTTTTCAAACATTGCCAAGTCCTCCCCTTCTCAGAAATGAGGTCTAAAAGAGTACTCCCTGCTTTTATGTAACAAAACGTCAAGTTGCAATTGCAAGCTGCAAGCCTCACATTTTTGCATTGAAGGTTGCAGTTTTCAATTTAAATATTTGAATTACTCCACTAGTGTAACAGGAAGAATGAAAAAGGACGTATTTATTTGTAAAATATTTTTATAGTCAAACGGTCAAAGGTAATTTGTTAAAAACATGTATGAAACTTTGATAAATCGCTTGAATATGTTAACCTTATGTTAAAAGTAAAGCATCTACTTATTATATAACCTCCGGTTTCAATATTTTGTACGATCATTCCAACATAATGAACTACATATAATCAGCTTGTTCGATTCTTTTTAATTACCTAAGCAGTTTGAATATCTGTCCCAACGATCTTTCGTTCAATTTAGTCCCATAATTCGTGATTCATTCACAGGAAATTATGCATATAACTTGCCCAAGTGTCAACATTCCACTCGTGACCCATTGAACGGAAGTAGGTCATTTAAATAAAGTCACGATTTCAATATGTTAAATGACATAACTGGAGAGCGTATGGACACTCCAAACTATCATTCCAACTTTTCATGACGAAAATATTAATGATATTTTTAAAGTAGACTGTTCGAATTGTAGATAATCAATAGCACTTGAATAAACAAAGATGGCGCATTTAAAGTTTTAGTCATGAATGTTTTCACTCACTCACTCATGATGTTTAAACATGTCTTCTTTGTATCCAATCCAGCTTGTTCCCGTGTAAAGTTGCACCTGAATTTAAATTAAGCCAGGCCAAATTTTAAATTAGGTATTTGTGATAAAAAGTACTATTAAACGTTTCTACGAGAAAGTTTCCTACTTTGCTAGCAAATTAAAATGAAAGTGTTAATGTTAATTTGCATTTGCCTACTTATTTTAGTAGCTGGTCAACGAATTTATGAAGTAAGATTTCTTAATAATTATTTATTCCAATTTTATTTACATATTAGGGCTCTGTTAAAAAAACATTTTGTTAGGGGGAAAATTTTTGTAAGAGGAAGGCTCATTACAACAGCCCCTCTATAACATGCTGTGGTTCGAACAAATATGATACTATCCCACTCAACCCTTTCTTAAATGATGAAGCAATGGAGGAATGCAAGGATCAGACGGAGATCAAGTCTGAGGAAAAGCTGGCAGCAAAATCGGTTAAACAAGAAAAAAATATTGTTGCGCTTGTTAAAATTAAAATAAATACAGGCCATCAATAATAATTTGGTGTTCCTTGCATTGCAGTGGCTGCTATATAAATGCTTGATTGAGAAGCAATTAACGGAAAACGTGACCTTGACATTAGAGTCATTCACTGAATATATGGTGACGACGAAGGGATTTCCATCAAATGTCCGGAACCTAATTCAAGAAAGCCTTGAAAAAATCAAGACATCAGTACCTAAGGGTGTTGTGTTTCAAAGAAAAAAAAGAAACATACGAAAGAAACGTGAAGATGATACCATTGTGGAGAATATTGATACCACTACGATTTTCGATGACTTGGATGACACTTCCTCTTCAGATGACGCTACCTCTTCAGATGACGGTACCTCTTCAGATGACCCTGCCTCTTCAGATGACCCGACCTCTTCAGATGANTGACACTTCCTCTTCAGATGACGCTACCTCTTCAGATGACGGTACCTCTTCAGATGACCCTGCCTCTTCAGATGACCCGACCTCTTCAGATGATCCTACCTCTTCAGATGATCCTACCTCTTCAGATGACCCTTCCTCTTCGGATGAATCTGCAGTGGCCTCTTCCCCTTCGGATGAAACTTCCTCTACTGAGGCCACTCCCCCTATGGAAGACACAACACCTTCGACTGAAACTTTATCTGCGGGGGACGCTACCCCTGCGAGTGCCGCTTCTACAGTGGACACTTCCACGGTTGAGGATACTACTGCAAATAGCGCAAATGCAAATTTAGAAAATGCAGACACCAAGGAAGCACCTGCCGGATCCACTGCCACGTCAAAATATTCAAATTTAATCAGCACGCCAAATGTGTACAATCATTTATCTGTTTTTGATTATTTTTCTCGCTATAAACACCAAATTCCAGACCAAGCTTTACTTTTAATGCGTATTTGGGATGCATACTATATCGCTGAATTTGAGGTAATAGTGGGAGATGTATAACGAGTAACGTTTCGTTTTGCAAGTATTTTATTATACTTTATTTTTCCTTCACATTTTTGTTTTCAGGCTTGTCAACGGATTAATGGTTCAGATATTAAGAAAATAGTATCGGTAATAAAATGAAAAGTATATTATGTATGCAACTATGCAAGTGTGCAACAAGATTTAAGCAAGTAATTAATTAATTTACCGTAGTATGGTACGACCCGATGCTTCAGCTGGATTGAGCGCACAGCCCGTGCTGGAGAATGCTGCGATGCTGCCCCGATTCCCATCCCTTTGCTGAATGACCCATCTTTTGACCCAGACATTGTTGAAGCTTTCACAGCAAAGGAAATTTTGCCCATTATTGGGGAATACACTTGGACAAATTATAGTTTCAGCTCGAATATAATGCGGGTAACTAAATTGTTTTATGGAAGACCCTGTCAGTTTAAACTTAATTTGTATACTCAATTATATTTGTAGTGTTACAGACTAGCCACTACAATTCTACTCAATCAATTCACACTAGATGAATTGAGAGACGACATTGAGAACTACATCAATATCACAATTAATAATAAAGCTGCCGCAATTATTGCATCACCAAACTACACAGATATTGCTACAAAGCTTGTCCCAGCCCACTTTCCTGACTCTCTTAAGGAAAAAATTGTGAAGGATATTCTACCCAAAAAAGATCCAGAAGATACCACTGATCCAAAAGAAAAAGAAAAGCTGGAGCAACAGGAATATCGAAGGCTGGATAAGGATTCAGACATTCAAAAGATTTCCAACTTTAACTACACAGAATTTCAATGGGCTGCTCCATATGGCATGTCATCTAATTTTTCATATTCACAAATATATCTTGGTTTTTAAAAAATCTTTAAAACTTTTAGACACTCTTTTTTATGAAACCACTGATTATCACTCAATAATACGAACCAATTTAGAAAGATGACTGGATTTTTTTTGTTATTTTCAGAATGGGAGTATGTGGATGATCACAACAGGACTCGCTATTTAATGTGGACTTGTGACGCTTACAGGATGATATCACAGCGTATCAAGTACTTTGATACCACAAAGGTAGTAATGAATGACAATAATGAAAAGTAACAATTCGTTTTGTAAAACACAGCTTGGCAGACAGGCTTATCGTAAAATGCCCATTTTGGAAATAGGGAAATACATGTATTGTTCATGGCATTACAAAGTCGTCAATCGATTGAATGAACTCAACAAG
>JAITYZ010001092.1:0-11331 GCA_027744595.1 Paronellides praefectus
ATGTAGGGGACTCGATGGATACGTGAGGCTCTTGAGGCGATGTACGAAATGTTTGTACTTGACCGAGGGACGAGAAAGTACGCAGGTCAAATGTCCTTGTAGTTGTTGATGACCCAGTATTTACTGATACTATTACCTAATTCATCGTAATAAGAAATAGTATTTATTTATTAAATACCACAATACATAAATAAAAGTTATACGAGAAACATACCAAAGTTTGTGAAGCTTCATCATATGCAGCTACAGAATTGCCATCATTGACATGAACTATAGTAAAACCTAAAAGAAGTATAGAAGAATCGAAAAAAAATCAAAGGAACTCTTCACACAACACGCTGTTTTTTATTATGCTTAGAATCGCACCTTTTTTAATGTATTTGCTGAATTGCATCATGGCATAAAAGCCGGAATTATACTGAATATTTTCCACTCTCGCGTCATTATAAGGAACGTCCAGCAAACCCCATTGGCTACCAACTTGTTCTTCCATGACTTGCCAATACACTATTAAATGAATAATGTTTCAAATAAACTTCTAAATATGTATTAAAAATGTAGGTATGCGTGTATGTATGCGTACAAAAGAGTCTTAATCAATAAATATTTAAATATAGTATAAAAAAATTACTATACCCCAAGCAGACGGAACCATATTTCTTAGATCATACACAACCCTTTCTGCAAGACTAAGTCCTTGTTTCATATCTTCTAGGGGAGATCTGCCCCAGCCACTAAAACATATTACACAAAGCATATTTTATACAACGAATATAAATTATGCAAACAATTAGTTAATTTTCTTTTCCATAGCTGGAGTTTCAAAATATATATGTCATTTACACTTCATCCATCCAGAGGACATGGTTGTTTCTGTCTGCCAAAGTGAACAATTCCGCCCTATTTTCTTTACCATTATCGGAATACCCGTGTGTATTAACTTTGGTGTACAAACCAGCTACACCTGCCTCAGTAAACGTTCTTTGTGTGAGCAACTCTTGGTTGACTTCCGTTTCATCTGCAACTGACAAACTGCAAAACGACAGATTTTTTTCTTGAAGGGAAGCATGAACTCTTTTTATCACTTCAATCATCGTTGATCTTTCCATGTTGCAGCCCTCTTGACTTGATCCATATCCTGACCAATAGCCAGAAGAAGGCTCGTTAAAGGGAGCTAAATATGAAAAGGTTACATTATAATTTTCATGGTAGTATTTCACCACTTCCGTAAGGTAATCTGCGAAAGCAACTGCATTTTCAGGATCAAAGTTGTCATGAAGAGAACCACCATCCGGTGTCCCTTTTGTGCATCCATTTCTAGTCAACCTATTAATGAATCATCGTATTTTATTTACAATTTATACAAACTTTAAAAATTCATATGAAAAGTGAAAATATACAAACCATGAAGGGGGTGAATTCGAGAATGCTTCAAATGTGTCAGCTCCCAACTCCTTTGCAGCCAAAAGAACTTTCCTAGCACGAGGATCCCTTGTCCCTAAAACAAAATATCTTTTACAAGCCCATTCTTCGTAAAAGAAAGTTGTATAACTCTCCCTTTTAACAAAATGTAATTACTAATTACAAATATATGGTTCGTTAGGCCCGTCCCTAAAGGATTCAGTAGCACCGCCCAGTCGAAATTCTCCACAAGGACGGTCTCCTGGTGTTGTGCCTCCAATGGTATACCTTAGCACATTCAAGTTTAACCTTTCTGGCTGTAAAAAAATGATAAAAGTATAATAAGTTAGAAAATGTAGTAATACAATTTTGACTAATTATTGTAGATTTATTGATTTGGGTACAGAAAATAATGCATGATTAATTTCATCCAGGACGGGTTGATCGAATCCACCTAAAACAGTAATTCAATAATGAATTGATGTAAAATTAATAAAATGACATTTATTTATTACCCTAATTAATTTGTTAAAACTATTAAATTAAATTAATGTTACCCAAATTATCACTGAACCAAGCCAAAGATGTGCCCCACCCTGTCCATTCAACTAGTTTGTACTGAGGGTCAACAAAAGCAGACTCCGTAATGATTACACCAAAAATAAAAACTAAGAAAACTGACGGAAATTTCATGATAAAATATTGTTCGAGCTGCTTATTTCAATTTTGTTTTCTAAAGGGAAATGTGGTAGGAGAATCAGCACAACAGCGAGCAGTTTTCGCAATATGCGTTTATATTTGCATCTGAACCTCGAGCGGTGCTTGAAAAAAGATAAAAGTCTATGATTTTGTCAGCAAAAATATCCTGTCAAGATACCAAATATGACAGTTTTTATCCCCACACAGATCCAGGAGCTGCCATCAATCAACATGTTTACAAGATTTAAAGTGGTGGGTTTTAATCTACGTAAATTTCAATCTACTTAAATTGCACTCCAAATATGCCAAATGTTTACGGTATTTAAAATATTCTTCATAAATGACAAACATGGAAATGTTGATGTTCTGACTAAAAATTTTGACTCATATTATATGCAACCCTTATTTTTACGATGAAAAAACCGTGATCTGTGTGGCAGTATCGGCTCATCGGCTGCCAAATTCCAAACTTGGAAACATCCCATAATATGTCACATATGATATGTGCTATAATGAATGAGCAAGGAGGATAAAAGTTGCCACCCACCTCCATTTTGACTCATCGTTTAGTAAAGACATCTGTTAGTGTGGAAGCTGTACCAATGGATTTTTCTAATTCCAAATTGCTAACCACCAAAAAAATTTTAACCAACACGAATAATAAAAGTATTACAAGGCAATATTAAATAAACATTTTTAACTACAGTGTCCCGTGCAAGTAAAATCTTATATTGACTACCTTCTGTGTGTTAATAAACCTTTTTAATTCGCTACAAGCAGACATTATTAATTAGAGCAATTTATTAATCCTGCTCATTACCATTTTCAAGACCTTGAACCCTTATCATTTTTAGGCCCGGGTGTCAAGAACATCAACAAAAATGACAAATGACCACATACTCCAAATGATTTTATTCAAACTTGATGCACAAATCTACAAGTACAACTGACAACAGCATCAGACAGATTTCATTCCCAGGTACCCATTACCTTGGGGCCGAAAATCCGTTCAAAAATCACTTTTAATTTTTTATACGTTAACAATATTTATTTTTATATTTATTTTAGTTGTGGGCAACTTTGTTAGATACAGTGACAAAATAGTAACTATTCATCAAAATATCAATGTGTACCTATGCACATATGACCATGAAATATTTTACCTCATTAAACCATTAAATGAGTGGAATGTCCAAAAAAACCTAGTTATGGACCTATACATCGTGTTATTTATGATATATGATAATGTGCATTAAAACATTTTTTATCCTTTGAAAAGAATACTGGGTATTACCAAGACCTCTGTATGTTATAAGTAAAATATTTGTAATGATCACAGCAGTCCTTCACTTGCATCTAACAACGGTTTCTTGTAATTGGATTGAAATACAAGTTCATTTACTACTTTACATCCATCACGTGTAGTTTTTCATTTTCCTGTCTCAAGGGAATTATGAGGTAACTTGATAATGAAATGGTTCTCTGCTGCCATTGCATTGCAATCAAGCTTGAATCATATCATATAAGAATCACATTAACAGATGAATTACCTTTTTCATTTCGTTTACTTATTTTCCTTGTCTTCCAATTCTAATAAACTTAATGTGCCCAGTACGTAGCTCGACATAGATTGTTTTTGGAGAGTTAGTAATGATAATGATGATGTATGCATTGGCACAGAAAGGCATTTAGAATTAGAATAGGTATGGTTTCAAGCTTTCTATACATCATTTCCATTGCATTGTGTTTATTGTGAACAATTCCTGACGAGCCTAGGTAAATTTAATGCGTGCAATAATAAGTAGTGTAATAATAATGCATAAAGATGATTAGTTCAACTGTTCAACAATGCAGAGCATGTTCTTTACAATCTGGATTCCATCTTCTACATTTATTATGTAGGCACATGTGCATATGGATTACATACGTAACATGCCTGTTTGAGTGGACCACAATAGGAGCTGGTTGTGTTCACAGACGAATGAGTGGGGTCGAAAATGGAAATGTTAATAAAGTCGACTTTTAGAAAAAAACTAATTACTTTACACACACATCATCATCATCCCAATCTTCGAGTAAGCATGAATTCGTTGATTGCTTTGTTTGTTCCTTGTACACCTCTTGAGAGAAGCAAAACTCTTTAATCTACTACAGAACACACAATAAGGCTCTGCACCATACCTGTGTGGGTACTCCATTTCCCTATAAAAATATTCATTCATATTGATAGAGTAAAACTTGACGAAGCAAATTTTGTTCAAATTTTGAAAAGTTATTCCAATTATTCCACCACCACAACTGATCCCTAATTAAAAAAGTACCTCCTCATTGATTCTAAAGGTTAGATTTTCTCAATTAGCAAGCTTTCGTTTGCAATATTAACATGTTTAATTTTATCGCATTCTACCCTTAACGATTGATAAACACGGGTAAAAGTTTCGCTTATTTAAAGGGATAATTTTTCCCTTTATTTTAAAGAGAACCATAAATAGTTACATTGCACCCATAATACAATATTTGATCACTACACGAAGATAACAGCATGATTTTTAGAGTACACAAATCATACATTTGTGTCATAGAATATGTGAATACGTACATAGGTATACATAATGGGTAGTGAAAGAGAGCTGAATTTTATTTAAATGAAATTTAAAAAACAAATCCAAGTTTTTTGGTTGTATTTTTGAAGAGCAACGTGAAATACAAAACCCGAACCACTCAAATATTTTTCTCGTCATTTGTGTTTTAATATGTAGTCCTGGCGCTTTCTTGTGTTTGTATTTTATTAAACATACTGATTTCCTAGTATTTTTTGTTTGCGACTATGGAATTCAATATGAAATGGTCATCATGCGTTGTTTGAGCCCTGCAGATGTGGCTTCATTTTTCATCAAAGTACTTTTCATTCACACTAACACCAAAGGTACCCTTGTGTACATGGCACACCACACCATTTATGAAAAATATTTTACAAACTAAAGTGCAATACTTAATACACAATATAGTACGCTAATGATAATATAAAATGCATTTGATGGTAAAATGATTTATGGATTCATAAGCTTAATTTTCAAGTCAATCTCTACAAACAATTTTTGGCTTCACGATATTCACCAGTAAATCAAATGACAAAACGTGGGTGATCTATCCAAATACAAAATTATGAGGAATGCTATATGTTGCTATTTAATTTTCTCAGTGCATGCATAAAAACTGAATCCACCATAAAATTCCCCAATTATCTCATGTATCTAATTATTTGAGCTTTCGAGTAATAGAGTTATCTTCCAGGTCAAATCAATGATTCACGCAACTTTATTTTTGTTTGCGCTCTTGCATCTCTCCGTCACCACTGATTCTTTTTAAAGACTTCAGCTTACTTTATAAGGAGTCAGCGGATTTAAGCTGTCTGTGCTAGCCTGATAAGTAACAAAAACTCTGCAATAAATCAGTGTTCTAGTCAGACACGTATATTTTTTTCTACAAATTTGTCAGTAGATTTGAATACAATAACCAAGTGATAGCATCAGTTCTGAAAACACGACGAAGATATGCACATACCTATATCATTTTCAATAATTAATTACACTTTTGACTGACGGATCGATGAAAGTATGACGCACGTTTAAATTGTGACACATGCATCCAGCGTAGACTTTTTGTTTCAATATAGGGCACATAATATATGGAGCAGGTAGATTTCTTTTGAAGGAAACTGTAACGCTTATGTATTTAAGAAAGCCGTAGTTATGCATATATAAATGCTGTAAATTAATGTTACTGAAAGAGGAGCCTTGAAAATTGATTGAATAAACATGATAAACTGATATTTCTCATTCATGTGTGTCTGGGGCAATGTGGGAAATCATATTCTCTTTTGAAAATTAATAATAACCTACACCAGCTACTTTTTCACAACGCTACATTATATCTCCACCATGGACCACTATTGAAATGTGTGTCTTGATTACATCTCTACTTTCTGCTTTCTTCATTTTTGTGGCATAGCATCACTTGAGTCTAAAAACATGTTAAAAACGTATAAAGTGAATTTTTTTATACCAAAGAATAGTAAAAACAACGTAGGTAACGTAGGTTACGTGTCGTGTACCTACGCAACATATTATATGAAATCCATATTATGGATACAGGGGTGTAAAAAGATTCTCTCTAAGTATATGTTCTACTACAACCACCGCAAGTACATTTTCTTCCGCCATATGAACCTGTATAATATATAATAAGTGGATCCTCTTTTGTGAGTTGGAATAGAGCAAAAGAGAAAGCAATTCCAATTAAAAACTCCCCAATTAAGTTAATTCGTCGAATAATGAGTCGTCCAATTAAGCTTAATTGCTTGGAGTAGAATGAAAAGGGATTCAGGGGCACACGTACATATTTTCTCTTTTCAGGGAAGAATGCTCATACCACATACACAAATTGTGGCACTTTCTAGCTATGATCATCTGTACGGATGTGTATACAGATATGTATCCACGTTCATTATGCCTACTTGTCTGGGACGTAGTATGGAAGGATCTCCAGTCTCATAAAAGATTATACACACACACAAAAGTTGCATGGGGAAAGTTGGAACAATACGAATAATAGGTATAGAATCTGAGGGCTTAGAGTATACCTGCATAACATTATATATTTTTATGAGTTATAATATTGTACTCTGTGATATTGTGCTGAACATGGCATTATTACATTCCTGGACAACTCATTAGAGCTAATGTCAAAGTTGTAGTATGAATGGCAGAGGCATTCTTCGACCACATTACAAATTAATATAATGAATTTTCTGTGTGTGTGAGCTCCCATAGCATAGATGCTCAATCTCAACATTTTATAACCATATAAGAAGGGAACAAATTAAGAACAGTGTGATGTAATTTACACGAATTTGCCTCAATTCGGAAATATAAGTATACCTATAAACGTTACGTGTGTGTTTCGTTTACAAACTTTATTTTTTTATATAATATGCAATTTAAAACGAAAAAAATTTTTGTTCAGTTTTCTTATCCTTAGGATTGTTAGTTTAAGCATAGCAGACATATCATACCAGTTTCATTAAAGATTCATTAAAGAATATTATTTAGATTTGGCCATTTTTAATTGTGTGAAACTCAGCTGGATAGTATGTCGACGCAATCAAAGGTACCCGTGATCATATAATAAAATTCAATATAACTGTTAAATTGTTCTACGAACAAGGAAAGTTAAAAATACGTGAAAGGCCCACCCCCACAGAGAGTGAGGCATTAATAGCATTGTAACCAACGATATTTTAATATGATTCTTGTATGAGTTTACACGCTTCTCAGAATAAAATTCCATTGTCCTCTCACAAATGAATAATATGGAGTGTACATGGTATTATTCTTCAAGCATTATTGTCTCTTCCAATCTAAAACCAGTGACAATAAAATCATTAGCCGGAACAAAATGCTCTCGAAGCAACCACCACCACTAAACCAACAAGCCAGCATTTATTTATATGCTGCAGTTAGTAGTATACCAGTTTAGAAAACGACGTTGTTCTATCGTCTAACAGCCTGCTTTTCTACATGATGGCTTTCTTTTGCTCCTCTCTAAATTAAGCCACACATCTTCTCCTCCTCCTCCTCCATGTGAAAGCATGCATTCATGAAGGAACAATCAAATTAATTAACCCCAAAGATTATAATTATTTCTCAGAGCATGTAATTACATTTGATGACTGGCTTTACGTATAAACTATGAAGGAAGCCATTTGTGAGAGGCATCATTAGGACTAGTTGGGTTTGGTTGGGCAAAGAGAGAGAGAGCTGAAGCTGAGGAGAGAGAGAGCGAGATGTGTGTGCAATTTTACTAGGAGCTCTTTTTTCTCTGTTCTTTCTCCTCTTCGTGTAAAACATGGTGGTGACTTGAGCATCGGAGCAAAGCTAGACGATTTTCTACATTGTAAAGAAGCATGAAGCACACGGCATCATCACGTTGGCTGGTTAGTAGTTCACCACGTCAAGCCTGGCAGTCACCCTTTCCAGAAAACTGGTGTATGTGTGTGTGCGTTTGGGGCACACGAAGAAAGCATTATATTATTGCCCATTTAATGCTCGAGCCATTTGTGAGAGGCATCATTAGGACTAGTTGGGTTTGGTTGGGCAAAGAGAGAGAGAGAGCTGAAGCTGAGGAGAGAGAGAGAGCGAGATGTGTGTGCAATTTTACTAGCAGCTCTTTTTTCTCTGTTCTTTCTCCTCTTCGTGTAAAACATGGTGGTGACTTGAGCATCGGAGAAAAGCTAGACGATTTCTACATTGTAAAGAAGCATGAAGCACACGGCATCATCACGTTGGCTGGTTAATAGTTCACCACGTCAAGCCTGGCAGTCACCCTTTCCAGAAAACTGGTGTGTGTGTGTGTGCGTTTGGGGCACACGAAGAAAGCATTATATTATTGCCCATTTAATGCTCGTCTTTTGTTATGTGAACTGTATACGCTCTGATGCTTTCTCTATTGTGACGGGGGTAATCTGTGGCTTAAAACTGTGTTAACGGAAAGTTTATGAGGAGCTCCAGAAAGGAGATTTCACTTTAATTATGCCTTTTTCACTCTAAGTATTTCTAGTTCTAGCTACGGCCATTTCCCTTGACGGGAGTTTGTTCAAGTCAGAGAGTCATGTAAAAGAGACTGTTGGCTCAACCAATTCATTCAAGTGTAAGCTCGGACGATCGTTTTGGGGAATGTTGGATCGCAGGATATTTCGCAAACGAGAAAACAGTTTGACATGTATTTCTTCTACTACTACTACCATTCATTCAAGAACCAAAAGGAAAGGGGTATTTAGTTTCGTACATAAATTAGTCGGTCAGGGAGCTGAATTTCGTGTTTAGTGTAGTTAAAAAAGTATAAAGTTGACTGCTCTTGCTCAAGGTTGGCTACTAACAAATTGCTGTTACATTGATACATACTCTGAAAAAAATACATGATGCTTTTTTCGATGATCATTTTACCCCATAGTTTGAATTTGATAATTGTGTCTACTCGTGTATATTCAGTCATGCAGGCATATACGTATAATACCTATTTAAACGTTCTACTTTCATTGTTGTGTAAACTTCTATCTCAAATAAATATAAACCATGTAAAAGATACTGTTAATATTTGAACTGGATAAATTTTTATAAAACCCCAAGTTAACTTGGAAAATTTGGAGATGTAACAAGATACATGATTTCCTTGAATTCATATACACGTACATAAAGTACATACATACATGCATGCAAACATACATGCAATGTTTGGTGTTTTCACGAACAAGGAAAAGGTTGACATTTTGTGATGATTCCTTTTCATGAAATGTGCCATACTTTTCACTTTTATACTTTTCCTGTTTTGTTGAGGGGAAACTCTGAGGTAGACGGTCTGTCACATTCACATTTCAGTAATTCTTAAGCTAAAAAACATTTTGTACAATGACAAGTGTTGTATCTTTGTATCGTCTAAAAAAGTACCAAAGTATTTTTATACAGCAGCTACTACATTTATATATGTGGATTGAATACAGTTGACGTGATATCGCTGAATATCTCCCTACTTACTTTTTGATTGTATATTATATGCTATGCTTTCATAGATTTTCCCTAATCCAAAATTCACAAAGAATAAATTATGATTAGCAAAATAGTGGAACCATGTTATTCTTTGTTGTTGTTGTACATTCATACATACAACATTACACAGCACCATAATATTTTTTTTTCGTGAACTCTCTCTCTCCTTTGAATTTTTCATATTTTCCTCAACATGAAAACTCTGGGAAAATGACAAGGGAATAAAAACTTTTTCTCCTGAATTATGCATCGATTCTGCAGTAAATAGTGTTTTTTTCGTTATTCACAAAACCTTTCAAACTTTAGAATTTTGAAAATACGTGACATGACATCAGTGTGTAATAATGTATATTATTTGAGTATATTCTTGTGTCCACTTCATGTCAGCTTGGCTGCCTTATCTTGTATTTCGAGGTACACACACAACACACTCGGGAGAAAAATTTCGGACGAATAAAAAATTGCTAGGTTTTGACATTTTGACGTATAGATAGTTGTTGTTAATCATTAATACTACTCAAGTTCAGAGTTTCAAATTTCACTCGAATTCACATGAAAATATTATATATCCCGGGGACACCGGGTGAAAGCGGCATGTCCATTTTCTACGATATCATATGTATCATATATCTACGTCCATAAAATTTCCGGCATTGCATTATTTCTCTTTTATGCTTGCTCATACACAGTGTCACCCAGTTCAAAGTTTATTTTTGTGTCTCTGTATTTTATTTTTTTAATATGACCTGTCCACCAGTCCCAAAACTACTAAAATTTGAACCCGTTAGATATAAATCATTTTATTGAAAAGTGAGACATAATGCTTTATTTTTTATTACTTGAGGAGAAGACGAGTAAAAATGCTTTACTTTTTACATGAAACTTCAATTTTTCTCAATCAGTCGTAATTATTATTACTTTTACCGCTGATTACAAAAAGGTTACAAGTCAATAATTGTTATTGATCTTTAAATGCAAAAATTCCCTTGTGACGCGGTCATGCCTGTTATAAAGTTTCGGTATGAAACCAGGCATTCTATGGACAGGCATACAATAGATAAATATATCTACGTTGGTTGACGTAAAATAGCTGTCCAAAAGGTTGTAGAGCTATCACACTAATTACATGTTGTATTCATTCTTCGTGCACACATTTATAACGTGCAAATGGCCGCGTATCATCAAGCTTAATTTAAAGTATGTATTTTCTTTTTGTTTTGTTCCACAATTGTTTTAATCAATGGTCAGGCATATCGCAGAGTTTATTGCATTCGCAATTAATATTGGTGGTCTCATATTTTTACAGACAATTCTTTTTTTTCTTGTTTCCTTTGTCTGAAACCAATTAAGCTCCCTATCTCTCTCTCTCTCTCCATGTATGTAGGTTCACCATCTCATCAGCGATTTCATGATAATTTAGATCGTTTGCTTTTGCCATTTATCACAAGAGGAGAATCGCCCATGGCTGAGATATACTAATAAAACTGCCACAAGCTAATGCACAGAACATACAGGAACGCAGAGTCTGAAGACAGCTAATGATTATGATGAAATGATTCCGTCTACCTCATATTTTAACAAGATCTCCCACAGTGCTGATGAGCTCATCCTGTTTCTTTGCACTTTG
>JAITYZ010001093.1:0-14021 GCA_027744595.1 Paronellides praefectus
TGCAGTACAAAATTTGTAAAGTAAAACGCATTATTTTCTTATCTTCTTCTGGATAAATTTCGCATCAATTTAAGCAGCCACTGCAAATTCCTCAATTACAACATGAATAAGATTGTACAACCAGATTTCCTTAGTAGACTGCTCACTAATTAATATGAGTATGCAAAGACGTAGAAATCAAAATAAAAACATTTATTTGCGCTATTGTACTTTGTAGACTGCAAAATTAGGAATGAAAATGTAAAACTAGGAGCGTAATTTTGTAGTACAAAATTTGTACTGCATTTTTGTTGAAAAAATAAATATAAATATTTTGTTAATAATTTCAGGATACTCCTTTTCATACATACTAATAGAGACGTCAAAGCTGTCCCTATAACTCACATTAGCAATTGCTATATTAGGTATGCACACATTATACATTTTCATCCCTTTACCATAGTCGTTTCAGAAAAGAATATCACGAAGTTGTACTAAAGAGTGATGAAAAGTTTTGAGAGCCTAGAAATTCTGAAAATGCAAAAATGCGATTACTGTAATTAGACAGAGAAAATAGCATGCCGCCCTTAGCCTTTTTTACACGTTCACTCTTTCAGACAAAGATGATATATACATGCATACCTATCACACCACATACATCATTATATTCGACTTTTTTTAGAAGGTTCTTTCCATTATATTACCAGCTGTCGACTATATCTGGTAGGTAATCCGAAAAAAAATCATTTACCTACAGAGTAGAAAATTTTATGCTTTCGTAGCTCATAAACAAGTATAATGTATTATGTATAAAAAATGACTGGTCTCGTAGTAAATTATCATTGAAACTTTAATGTGCTAGTCCAGAAATATGTGTATTATGATGATGTATCATCATGATAATCAAATTATGATATATGGATGCTCATCAAGATTATGATTTTTCGTGTGAAAATTTACAGTATTCTGCCAAAAGTAGTATTGAGTTTATGAATATCGTTGGCTGTACTAATGTAAAAAACACAACAACAACAATGCTAATAGAATTATTATTATTGTAATCTTTAAAGAACTTGCGCAGAATTGTCATCCTATCAATAATGATGTGATGCATTCGGATAAAAAAACATGTGATGAGAACTTCCGAAAAAGAAATATTTATTACAATCAATGATGATAATAATAATAATAAAGAAATTAAGGGAATATTAGGCATTTTTACCTGTAACGCAACAAATAATGGTAAAATATCTTATTTTTCCTGTTGATCAGCACATCAATTATAAACTTTATCATTTGATTATCCATCTCTCTCAGGCAAAAACAATCATTATTCCACAGCGGTTTTATGGGTTGAGGTATGCAGAAGTGCAGATCATCAAGAAGAATGTATTAAAAAAGTGCTTGAGTCTGTAGCGTAAAATAATTATTTTATTGCCACTAACAGGCTTGTAATAATGATATTAAATGCCCGGTCGACACGCCAGCATGCGGCATTGCCAAAGCGTAGTAATAATGCTGTAAATAAGCTACCAACAACACAATATATAATATATACATACAAGACGAACATTGTGTTGTACTGCAGGTAATAATTTTATGAATCACCGTACAAACATAGATAATAATAATAATAATAATATACGGATTGAGTCTGGTTTGGCTTGGCCTCCCAGAAAACCAAGACTATTTCATTTCCTGAGGACGCTCCTTCAGTTGAATACTTACAACAACCTAAATAGATATATAGTCATTTTTGCGTTCGTCACGACGACATAAACAATAAAAAATAATAATAATGTCGTTATAACGCTGTAACGAAAAGCTGCTACTTATACCGGTAAATTGCATATTATACTTAATGCTCACAAAGTAATGTTTTTCGTAATTCTCACTAATAAAAGCTTTTGTTTCACATCGACGTAACAATTTCAAGGGCATCTAATTCGTGTAGTCTTTCGATAAATATGTCAAAGTGTTATTTGTGTCGCTACTTTTTCCTCCTGAGATCCTGTGACGGTTATCAACTCCTGTGATGCATTTTATTTTGTTTTGCTTAGTAATGATTTTCCATTTTGCCAAAATCTATTGTAAGTTATAATGGTAGTACAAGCACAAGCACTCCATCGTCCTTGACCACAATAGTGATTCGATGTCTTAAGTAACAAGAGTCCGAGTGTTTGCTCTAATGTACTTTTGTATAAAAATTTAGTAATATCGGTGGAATGGTCTTGTGAATTGTAGCTCGGACCGAACTGCCAAGTTCTCATAACGATAAATGACGTACCGTACAGCAGCCCTTGACAAAGAGAAACACGGATTTTTTGCTTGTATATTCAATATTAGATACATTATATAAGTTAATACGCGCAACGCTTACTCACACACACTAATACCATTATGCATGCATATAGGTAGTTAGGTAGTTATTATATGTACATGTATATCAAAGTATACCTGTTACTGTTCATCATGGGTTGCTATACCACCATCACATCATATCACATCACCATTTTTATGAAGTTATCGTCGGCATTCTGTAATAAATTATTGCAATAAATCCTCTGCTATTAGGAATGTTTTTGTATTCTTTTCAGGCAGAAAAACTCGTTAAAAAGACTGGCCTGTCTATGATTATGGCGTTTGCAATGTTTTTAATCGTTTTCTCACTTGTCTCATTTTGAATTTTTCTGTACTGTAGGTAAGGTTGTTGTTGTTCTTGTACTTATTATATTATGTTGCATTGTAGAAAAGAAAATATCAGTCAAAAAAAGTATTTTTCTTCTTCTTCTCATTCTGCTGCTTACTTACGTACTTGCTCATCCACTCTGCTTCACTACCACCCCTGCCACTCACAGTTATTGTGCAGATCCTTATTATTATTATTTCCATCATTACTATAATTATTACATCGTCTTACTGGCAAAATAAGCTGTAGTAAACTGGTAGTAATTGACGTTTAAGGCTGTTTAGCCAAACTCCAGTCGGTTCAAATAGTATTTTGCAGTTTGTGGCATAAATAAAATATACAATATCTTCTCGAATTACTCTGCACACACACTCAGTTCATATTCATATGTATTCTCACATTTAAACAAAAAAGAAACATATATAAAGTAAGATTAATACGTTTTATAGTAAAACGTTGTAATCCTACACTCGGCAAAAGACTCGGTGAGTTTTCATAAAATAGCTATAAAATCCGATGATGATGATGATGATAAATATAATAGCAAAAAAATTATGATGTATGTTAAACCTGAAATATATATCATGGTTGCTGCGTACTAATTGCAAGTAACTGAATTTGATGATGACAAGATTAATTACTTGTGAAGCAAACCGGGTATGAGTACAATTTTTTAGTTACGTGATTACTTTAAATATATTATATTCTGGTTGCTGGTAAATACTGTGCCCGGATATGTCACGTAGAATGCAAGATTAATATACATACAACATATAAGCACATATACTGCGTAATACACTGTGTATCCATTTATATACATCGCAAAGAAGATTATTAGCATGAGCACTCGGAAAAATGATGCAACATCGTACACTATAATAATAATAATAACAATTATGAATTTAATTTGAAGTTTGATCATGTCTTCATTTACATAAATGTCTACATCTTAAATACTCATAAATTTTATTGTCTTTTAATTTAGTATCTGTGAGTTGAACAAAGATATAAAAGTTATGGTAATTACATTGGTAAACATAAATGTATTATTTATTGTTAGTTGTTGAGTAGGCCTGTTCGCTGATGGTCATTAGGCCAAGAAAGAAACAATAATTATTAGGTTAATTACTTCAGAAAAAAATTTTCACCTTATGAATAAACCACACCACCACTCACTAAAACATAATTCACCACCACACACATTGCAATTGTGGTACCAAAAGGTATTCAGACGATTAGAGCACACTATCAAAGAAGAGAATTAGCAAAACAGTAACATTTCAGTAAGAACAACGACGCAGTTTGATAGCTCTGTAATTTTTGATTTTGAGACATGACTTCCTAGCTTTAGGTTGATCATCATATCACCATTATCATCAGCAGCAGATACATCACTTGAATGAAGGAGGAGTACATTCGAGCAAGTCTTTTTTTTTCTTCTCTTCTTCTTCAGCAACTTGTTTCATAATGTTATCTTCTCGAATTGCTTGCTTGACAAGCATGTAGTATAAAAGTTTTGCTAGTTGGTCAGGACAGGAGGAACGACAGGAGGATAACTATTTAAAGTTGGATTGTGTAGTGTACTGTAGTAAAGGTAGACAAAATTGCCATGAGCAATAAAAGCATTTGTCATAGGCGTTTTGCTAAATAATTATCAGCAAAGAGATGTTGAAAGGTGTGATATATCATGCCTGTTGAAACAACTACACAGTACATCACAAGACAAGCAAAAATATGGCAGTGTTGTTATCTCTCACTGTATAAAATATGCATACCTACGTATATTCCTTCATTCATTTTTAATTTTATTTTTTTTGGCTAATGGTTGCTCACCAACAACCAGCCACACCACACGCTGTTGCTAATGGTTTTTGCCAGTGGTTAACATATATGGAAACGAGATTAGAACAAAAATGGCGTATAAAAATGAGACAAGATGATGATGGTGAGGATGATAATGATAATCCCAATAAAAATCATTAAAACATGCAAATAATTAGACAAACCTTCGTTTAGCAAGCTATTGTTGTATTGAATGTTGCTAATGCCGTGTGTGTGAGAGAGACGATTTGACTGATAAAAGTCATTAGGGATTTCGCTTCTCATTTTTTTTTGCCGTGAGTGTAGTGAATGAATTAGTGTCCATTTGGCAAATTTGAAGAAGAAATGTGTGTGTGAGAGAGACGATTTGACTGATAAAAGTCATTAGGGATTTCGCTTCTCATTTTTTTTGCCGTGAGTGTAGTGAATGAATTAGTGTCCATTTGGCAAATTTGAAGAAGAAGAAGAAAAAAAAATGCCATTAATACCATATAAAACATGAGTATCATATCACATCACATCATCATTTACGATGATGATGATCATGATCATTGTTATTATCCGCATGATTATAATGTTCCTTGTTGTGAGTAGACAAAAACATGATTTCTTTAATTTGTCTGATGTCACAATAATAACACCTGTTATTCTCGTTTTTTTGTGAAAAATATGTCGTCTTTTTAACAACTTGAATAGTTATATGCATTTTAAAATTTCATCCATCAACGTGTCATCAGCTGATAATCGTAGATTACTTAAATAAAAGTATGAACAGAGTTGGATATAAAGAGAATAATAGTGAAGTACGCCAATACTAACTCATATTGTTATACAGAAAGCGGTGGCTTAAAGCTACGACAAAATTTATATGTTGAAGATTTTTGCACACATTAATATTGCGACACTGGAAAGTGATCACAGGAAATGTGTACCTACCTATTTCAAAGTTTTGATTTCAAACAAAATTTCTCCAAGGGTCATAGGGTATAATAATATTACAATATTTCATTCCAAAAAGTTTTAAAAGTGTTTGAAATGCAAAATGCTTTGTGTTTTTTCTGCTATTCAATCATATCATCAATAATATTTCAGCAAAGTTGAAAAATTAGTAATGAAAGTTTGGCGTGAGCACCATCAAAACGACAAAATACTGTCGAGTCGAGATGACTGTATTAATGTTTATTATTATTATTTTTTTTACATTGAATCCATATGATTAACAGTTGACTTTAAATCACGACTTTTTTACATTTTTTTTTCTACGTCAGGACAAACGAATCTTTTTTTTTTGAAGGCATATTTGTTAGAGAAAGGAAAATAATAGGAACCTAATTGCCATTTCATCACCCACACACGTTGACGCTGAAATTGTTGAAATAATGAAAAAAGAGTAAAAACGCCACGACAGGATGATAATTTTTTTTTATGATCGCAAGATATCACATCGCAGCAGCTCACTTTGCCTATGTAATGTAATGTATGTATATAGCTTTTTATTATTCTATTTTTTAAAGATGGTATACACCACGCTACACACCATTTGTAAAAATGCATACATTCACCAACCACCTCTATACCATCATCATCATAATAATTCTATCCATATTTATTATGTAGCATGACATTATGAACAAAGTGGTAGTGGTGTTGATGCTTATTTCGCCCCTCATAAATTCTTCAATATCTGAAAAAAAATCGACGTCGGTGGTTTACCATTATCATCTCGAACGAACAACAATGCCTATATTTCCCAACAATGTTGTGATTACTGTTATTATTACTGCACGTAAGTGTTATTATGGATGAAAGATGTGGAGTGTTCCTCCGTCGTCCACCTGAAAGATCTTAATAGAGATATGTAAAGAATTTTCATATATTTTTATTTTCTGGGTGAGTCCTACCACACACATAATTCCTAATACTACTAAAATACAACTACTACAACTACAACATACTACCTGTTCGGTAAGCACTATAATAATAATGATCTTTTTTTTATTCGGCTGTGCTTATAGCACTTTTTTTTATGAAAAATCATCTTGCCAAAAAAAGCCATTTTATTGTGTAAAATGGTAAATGCATATTATAATGCATCATGTGAGCGACAATAATATGATTATTGTGGACTCTGACATGCTGTCATTTTGTTCCCATTTATTTCGCTTTCATACTGTCAGCACCACTACAGCGTCCCTACCATCATAAACGGCGATAATAATGTTTCACTCAAATCCGTTTCTCGGTAAATGTAAGTAGCACGTTGTAATTTGGGTCAGAAAAATACGTATTTTATTGTTTTATCAATTTGGAAAACTGTTTCTGGGCTGATAATAATGTTGTGTGTATGTGGTTTGCGAGCTATAATTCCGATTCGGTTGGCTACCTTGGCATGCACTACGACGACCGGTGGTGTGAATATTTTACCCCAAAATTCGTGAAATTGAAAAATTCCAACACGTTTGTGAAATAAAACCTTGGTACTTCCTTTTTGCAGATTTTTCGTGGCCACTGGGTTGCTGATAGCGACATTGAACAAATAGGACTACTAAATGTGCAATTTCAATTCTTTTAGTATTTAATAATTGGCATTTTATGCCATTGCGTATTCAACAAATTGCCTCTCGTTGAAAGCTTTAAAAATGAAAGCAGAAATGCATATTTTCTAAACTGCGACTCACTATAAATGACATTAATAGGTATATTTTTCATATTTATTAATGCTGCTTACTTTCTTTGTCTGTCTGTATTTTACCCACATCATAATATCTTTATTTACTCTTTGTGGAATGATAACAATATACTAAAAAATATTGAAAATCAATAGAATTACTTTAAAATAGGTTGGTCATGTAAAAAACGAAAAAAATCTTTAAAGTATACATGTGTGTGTTTGTTCATAGAAAGAAAGTTGACGATAATAAATAAAAATAATACGCATTAGAATGTACTATAAAATAAAACACCAGTGTTGTGTACCTATATCGGTTTTATTAATCTCAACATGATATATAAAGCCTGGATTAATGACTTTGTGTAAAAAAAATTACAGCTTGTTTTGATTTTTTTTGTGTGTGGTATTTAGTAGAAATATTTGATTTTTATTTTACCAGTAAGTAAAATTGTATTTCACCACTCGTTGTATGTGTGTGGTGTCAAAAGTCACGAAAGAATTCTCGTTTCGACATACAATGTTGTAATTTAACTTGTTAGTTATATCCATAAAATATCTAAGCATACCTATGATAACCTATGCAAACATTTTTTTATATAAAGTACACTAGCTGCTGTTGCTGGTGAAAACTCTCTCAAGCTACAAAAACTCCTTGTCCAATGAAATCATAAAAATATTAAATATCTACTATAAGAACATTTTTATTTTTGTAGTTCAGAAATCAAATGGGTGGTGGTATAATGGAGTATACCGTGGTGGGAGGTAATATGAGGCCATTTTTTATAAAAGTTTCTTTTAGCATTTTTACATACACCACAATAACAAGTCACAACCAAGTCATAATTCATTTCATAGTAGTTTTTTCTTACCTCGACCGGAAGATTTCTATGGGAATGGATCCAGTCTAACAATCACATTGGTAGTTATTGATATTAGTTTTTGGAATGACTACATTCGTATGAAGGATAGGGAGTAAGATTTCTATTCTTTCGACCTGGCCACCACTATATATTAACATGTACGGTTCCCCTTTTCGTATAATATGTATGTAAGGTTTTTAAAAATGTATGTTTTATATTGTAAAAATGTATCCAGTGAAAGTATAAAAAATATACATACCGCTTTCTTGTCAGTCGTATCAACATTCATAATATTAAAATTAGAATAACCCGACAGGGCTGACTCAGCTCAGCAGCAGCAGCAGCAGCAGTGAATGTCAACGTCAACCACATGCAATTAGATTATTAACTATGATTTGAAACGAGATGAATTCATTTTCCAAGCCTCCTGGCTTAATATATGTACACACATATAACATTACTTTGTATGTATATTATGCATGCTTGAATATTTAAAAGAGCATAAATCCATTTTTTTATTCCATTATTATGATTTAATGGCTTTACCTACCACACGACTTTCCTGAACTGCAGGAGAAAAAAAGAGTTGCCTTCTGTTTGACGGTGTTTTGATTGATACCATACACTACTGTTATGTGATGTGTAGGTATAATAGCCAATGAAAGGAAGTTCTCTGGTTACCCGTTAATATGTGCTTTGAGTATATTATACGTCTTTTGTACAGACCAGCCCATTTATTTTTTGATGCATTGCCTTGATGTGTAATGTTATAATGAGAATTCAAACACCTTTTTAAACTGACGTCTACGAACAACGCATTGCTAAATATGTAATTATTAGCAGGGTATAAAAACTTTTTTATTTTGAAAAAAGTCCATGCGTCGTCGTAGTAGTAGTAATAGTTGTTGTATAGCAGTAAGTTTTACTTTTTTATTTACCGACTTTTTTTTATTATTAAAAATCTGGTGAGCAAACATACCAGGAGAAAAGGGGTGTGTTGTTTCTTCATACTCGTTTTGTATGCATGTGATGTTTGAATGATGTAAAATTACAGGAATTTGATTTCTATGGAACCCAACTCGTTCGTTACCAATGGCATATAATAATACTAATGAAATTCTGCTTTGCGTGGGTGGGTGGGTGCCTATTTTATTCAGAGTACTATAAAAAAGCGTCTCTGTTATTACCTCAGACATGAGAAGGCAGGAGCATAATAATGTGGTACTTGAAATTCAATAAAATTACTAGGTCTATATCAACGACTATATATAACATAGCTACTTTGACTGATGAATGCTAACCATTTTGGCTCCGGAAACGCTTTAAGAACGTTAGGCTATACCTATCAAGAGAGAGAAACCCTTTTTATCTGACAATTGGACCGATGTAAAATGGCAACTGTGAGCTTATGTATGCATTGTACTCAATGTATGTATAATGTATGTACATCCGTCGATCAAAGGCAATTTGTTTTTATTTGATGTATCCATTTTGCATTTGACGTGCTTCAAGTGTTTCATTCGTAGAAAAGAAGATTAAATAATTATTTTAATAATGAGTCTGATGTGGTGATTTTGAAGCGGAAATGAAAATGATTATTGTTCTGACGAGGATGATGATGATGATGTTATAGGTGGGCTGCGTAAAAAAACGAACAAGTAGATTCATGATAAACCAGGGAGTACACATAGTATTTGCCTTTTACTTCATTGTTGTGTATACAGACAACATTATCAAATTTGTAATAATAATGATACTACGCAATGAAATAATTGTTTTTGACTCTTTCCAGGGGTCTTCCTGTCTATGACAATTATAGCTACATACATTACATCCACAAGCTTTCTTCTTATCATTTTAAAATGGTGATATAAAATATAATAAAATTTAATTGAATTATTATCTGCTGTCTGTGATGATTATTATTTTTTTAGAGTTTATTTTTCATTCGTTACGTTTTATGATATGATAATCAACCGATGCGTTTCCCTCGTGGCATTCATCCTACTACTACAATACAAGAAAATGAATAACAGCAACAACAACAACAACAACAACTCGCATGCATGATTTTATAAAAGTAATTTATACAAAGAAAAGTACATGAAGCGTTTCAAAATGAAATTATACGAAATGAAAAGTTAATTCTTCCTGCGTAATGGTCGCCGAATATTTGACATTACGCAATAGGATTCTCAACTCCCAATCAGTATGCTTATGTGAGTAAAGCACAAACACAATTTTTAGTGGAATGATACATTAAACTGCTTTACCTATCTATCTAACTAAAGATGTGTGTGCAGAAGCAAAATAAAAAGATTGCGCTCAAATCACCAAATGTACATTGTTATTTCTCTGTTTTGCCTGTTATGATTTTATTAAGCAGAGTTGTATGAACGAAAAAAGATAGAATACTAATCGTAACATAATCGTATGATAAGTTAAAAAATTGGATTGTTCCCAGCTTTGATTTTTCCAAATAATCATAAACAATAGTTTTAATAGATTCTGACGTGCAATCCAATAATTAACGTGTAGTAATAAATAAGTGAAATAATGGACGGTGATACGTCTGGAGATACATATTACGAATATTATTTTTTTATTAACAAAGTGTATTAGATATTTTAGATACGATATAATATTATATAAAGCTGTTCCATGTCAAGTCTTATTGTTACCTGACAAAATGCTCGCATTGTCGTGTTCTGTACGGAGCTTCCTGTTTTCATTATTATCCTTTATCGTAGAATATCATCATGAATTATGAGCCACAAAGCACACCCTTCTTCTTTTCTTGTAGCAACAGAGCAGCAAGCAGTCAGTTCCTCATTATTAGAGATACCACCTATTTTTGTTATCTCTCTTGATCCGTTATAGTTTTTCCCATGGTCGTTATCAAAATGAGTACTATATCAGCAGAGAGAGATCAGCCAACAACGCCACTTAAACATCAAATCTTATTATCCAGTTTTTCTGCCCCAATAATAATGCGTTCCTCAGTCCATAAGTAGCAGCAGCAGCAGTAGTGGAAGTAAAAGTTAGTAGTCCCGTGCGTTTTCGTTGTAGACACACACCAGCAACAATAATCTAACATCTGCCATGTCATAACATAACAATAAAAAAATGCTTCAAGGGCTCACAATTCTCTCGCCTTCTTCACCCTATCCTGTCTTATATTTTTTTACCGTCGTGTTGGAAATTGTGGCAGTGATGGTGGTGTTGGTACAAAGCCCTTAATCTTCTAAATTATCTGTTTTTTCTACTCAAGGTGGTCTGCGATAAACTTTGTTGGTGGCGCAATGCGGTTGTTTCAATGTTTTTAGGGACGCATAAAATTTATACTTTACCAATTTTTTTCTCGCTCTCTCTCTACTTACCTAGATGTTATAGACGTTCATCAAGGATACTATCGTGTGACGTTTGCTAATATGCATTTATAATTACTACGTTTGTTTCAAACGTCTGTTGTCCATTCAGCATAATTTTTTTTTCAAAATTCTATTCAAAATTTTGGGTATGGTAAAAAAGAAATAATTTTCAACTTTTATGAATCGTCATACTCATCCTCCTTTCAGTCAACAACATTCCATTACATTAAATTGGCCATACAAAGTTTAGATAACAAGGCAACTTGGATAATATATTTCTGAATACGGAGCAAACACGCACCTGCCTAAAATGATTTTTAAGGAGCAGCAGTAATAGTTGCAGTAGAGAGGGTAAAAGAAAATGATAGTCTGCTCATGTGATGCTGTGCAAAGAAGCCATTTTAATGATTGGTGACCGTCTATAAAAGATGTTCTCCATTTCCATTCCGAATTACACGTTTGTGTAGTTGTTACTACACCTTGTTGTCTATTTCGCCTTTTTCTCTCACTGTCAGTCTCACGGCATCTTCCTTCTCGTAGAACAAAGGCATCGTTCCATCCGATGATGTGATGTCCTGCTGATTTAATACTAATAATAATAATGATAACAATGGGAAATGATCACATTCTGTTTTGATAGACCGGCATTAGTAGTTTATTAAGTAGCGTAAGCAACAACTTTATTGAATTTGTTTATTGTCTGTCTGATTTTATAACGTGGCTCTACATTTTACAAGTATGTTATCCTTGACTGGGCAAGGGATTCTTTTCAATTTGGACAATTTGGTTTACGGGTTACAAATTTATGAGGATCGGAAGGCTTATTCACTTTGGAATCGAAATGGACACACAAATTTTTCCCACTTGCAAATTACCTAAGTTTTCAAATTTTTCTAAATGAATTTTCATATTTCAACATATATATCGAGATAGAAGGGTCTGGTCGGAATTTGAGATCTTAAGAGAGTGACGGCCATAGATTAGGAGTAGGAGGCATGAGGGTGGAATTTTACATTGATTTTGTGTTTTGTCACCACAGGAGGAGGAATTTGTCTTAATAATGAGCTACTTTAGTACTCTGGTTGGACCGATTGTTTATTAGATGTTCAATTGTGACGGCATGTAATTGCCTTGGTTGCTCACATATGTTATAGTATGATATAATTCTGACGATGATCACCATCATCATGTCCAATCCTTTTTCAGGAGCAGCAGCATAGCAGCAGTGATGCTAGTCAAGTCAACAACGTAATATAAAAAGTAGCATATTATCTCTTGATTCAATTCGGATTTTTTTTGTTGGTGTGGTTGGCGGTGGTGGTTATGTGTGATGATGATGTAGTGATGCTGCTCTGCTGAAGCGTTCTAGTATTTTTGCTGGTTTTGTTATTCTGAAAGAGGGTTTGCTTGCTTGCTGGGTTTGGTTTAGCGTGCTGTTGTTAAATACAAGTTTAGATGTGCCATGATAATGATCCTTGGGTAAGATGATTGAGGGTAATGTTAGTTTTTTATTTGAGTTACAAGTCATCTTTTGCAAAAGGTTTCAATTCAGAAATGCCGACAAAGGAGACCGCCGCTAAAACCGAGTGGTACTTTAACCATGTACACAATAACCATTTAGCATCTGGTCTGTCAATAAAATATGTAAATGTAACTTTTGACGAGAGAGCGAGAGGGAGAATATAGATAATTTCCTCCTCATCATCCAGGTGATTATCAATCAACTACAGAGAGAGTGAGAGGGAACAACCTACTATATGCTAAATAAATTCGGGATGAAAATTGCTCTGATTTTTATTCTTTGCTATTGCTAATCCATTCACTACATAATACATAGTTTATAATAGTCTAGTATTTTTTATTCAAGCAGAAAATCTTTCGTAGAGATGCTACGAAACATTGATTGACATTGCCGCAAAGAGGAAACAACAAATTTTGTGGCCTCTGGATACTGGTCTACTCTCCCTAATTCTTTACTAGTTTCAAAGTATACACAATTATTATTATTATTATTTAAGCTATCAAATTAACTTCACATCACACATGAATTGTGAGGTTCACTCCCTTTGCCATGAAACGTTGCATGACACCGCTCAATACTCACCTTTACGTAATGATACGACTATATGTAGTTACTTTGCTTTCGTGTAAATGTTTGAATTGGCGGTGAGTTCTTTTGAAATTTTATTTAAAATTATTCTTTTATCTTTAAAAAAAATTAATTGGAGTCGTAGCATTTCATTTGAAAGAAAAAAAAATTCACTTGGATTTTAAAACAAAAACAAATCTGGGGAAATCTTGAAATGATTATATTTTCGTGTACCTAGCTTTTATTAACAATGGACAATGACACTTGATTCGCCTCTCTGGAATGGTTTCTTACTGCGACTACAACTACAACTGATGCAGTCACTTTGCTTATCTCTACGAATTCATTTCATTAATTTCTAAATATCGTAGAAATTTCTACATTTAAGCATCAAACATTCCGGGGGAAAGTGATACATTGATACTTTTTCGACTTACTATTCCACGTACTATTTTAGTCATCATTATAGGCCAAGGTAAGTGTCAAGTAATTAATAAATTAAAGGGAAATGTACTCTTAATGATAATACATCATTTACATC
>JAITYZ010001094.1:0-28215 GCA_027744595.1 Paronellides praefectus
TATAATATAAATTATATATATTCACTGGCACAATGGTACATACAATATACCATGAAGCTTAGTCACAATGCTTCCCAAAACAATTATTATTTTTCATGTATTCATTTAAAATGCATCATTATATTGTTTTCTTGCTACGAGATTTAACGATTCTCAGAACTATTATTATTTTTAATATTCATTAAATATTTTTCTTATTATATTGGGCACTCTTCATCAATGATACTATGTATATGAGTCAGCAGAGTTACACCTTTTATCAGACAGTCTGCGTTAATTTGGAATTTTACGTTTGGGTTATTATCTTGAGAATGTGCAACATCAGTATATTATATAGCGTAATGATTATGAAGATGAGGCGTAAATGGAAGGCGATAAATAGGGATATGATACTGTTAAGCAAGGAATAAAATTTCGAGGTATGATAATTTCTTTTTGATTATGCCAGTTTAACAGTAACAATAACACAACTTATTGAGATTCTTTGGATTGATTGATTGATTGATTGATAGAGATTGCAACAGCATTTTTCCTACAAACTACCATGTAACAAATTTTGTTGTTCAATGAATTATCATTTTAGAGGTATGTAATTTTTCTATGATTTGTTTACTAGATTTATATTAATAATTAGTAAATATCAGGTTGCTCAAGTTCAAAAGCTGACTTTTCCTCTCACTTTGTAGAATCCGAGGGAGTTGGCGTTGTACAGAAGTGATGTGAGTCCCACGTAAGTTTCAATAACAATTGGTTTGTATTCAACAGTGCACATTGGTGATTCTCCTCCAGAACTCGATAAAATCTCAATTAATTTTCGCGAAAAAGTTTCAATATCAAAAGAGCCCACGGTGCTATGTTTACCTGTATTGAATATATTAGAGAAAACATGATGATAAGCATCAAGTGCATCAAGTAAATTGGTTATTTAAAAATATTTCATATGGTAAACATGCATACTTTTGTGCCACAGTAAGGGATGTGAAGTTAAAGTTATCCAAGGAATCGACTTATCGAACGGATTCCACTTTTGATATAATGTCACTGGTTTCTCATTATTCCAGACAATACGCATTCCCCACGTGTTTCTTGTTCTGCCGTTCAGATAATGAAAATTGTTTTCCAAAGCCGACTTATTTTATTAACAAAATCAGTGTTTTATTAACAACTTTAGAGAGCTTACCTTGATTCAAATTTTTCCAATGATAAAGTGGTCATTATTGAGTTTTTTGGTGAGTTAATTCCACAACCAGCCATGCTCGGATCAACTTCCCCCATAGATCCACTTTCACTTGGGACACTTGCAAGCTGCGGCTGCTGCACTTGCTCGTTATCGTCTAAAGCTACTGAGGGATCAACAACACATCTATTTCGTCTTAAAACAGCGCATCCCAAAGTGTGCACTGTCCCGTGAACCTTTGGAATGACACCTTTGACCATTCCTGCCAAACCTCCAGCTAAACCGTTTAGTTTTCTGAAAACACAGGTTCAAAAATTATCTTATATCTAAATTGGCAATAACATATAAGTACATAATATACTAAAATTATGTAATTTTTTTTTAATTCTTACGGAGTCAGTGATTTGTCAGGATACTTTAACTCTCCTTGAATCAATCTCTCAACAATCATCAAGTGAATTCGTCTCACTTCCTCAATCTTCATCCCGATAAAGTCGTACTTGACGATGAGTATGGTTTTGTCGGTTAAAACGATTATCCTCTCTAGTTCATTATCCCATGTGTCAATTTCTGTGAGAAACCAGGTTCCTTTGAGGTGCCCATCGTTTGAATCCACTAACTGCTGTACTTCGTCAGTGACATGTTGTACAATGCTATCTCGATATGCAAAATAGTCCTTCGCATCCACATTTGGCGGCGGAGGAGGAATTGGACTCTGAGTCATCCAGCGGTTGTTACTATTGTACCCTTGAAATGTTAGGTTTTGAATGTGATTTGGTGATCCTACAGGTGTATTCAGAGAAACGGTCTGATTACCATCCGGAGAAAGGGATCCAGCGGATGGTGGTGTCATTGGAGTGATTGCAATAGATGGCATTTCTTCCCCATTTGTGTCGAGGCTTAAAAAGCCCATGCTATTTTCACCAACTTTCACTTGAGTAGAATCAGGCGTTGCGTTCCGCCCAGGGGATCTACCTCCAGGGTTGAATTCTAACGTGACCCCTCCAAAGTCAGTAACTGTGTCATCCATGTACTCATCATCCGATAGGGAAACTTGGTGATAGGTGTGATGAGCTTTGTGAGATGGGGAAGGCAACATGATTGTTTGTTTGTGTATACGTTTTAAGGAAAGAGCTTTTTTAGCGGAAAAGTTCTAGGTCAGGGATAGGGATAACGAATAAAACATTGTCAAGTCTTTTAATATGAGCGTATCTTTGATGCAGGTGTTGGAGATGATGGATCTATATACATAAATGGAGAAAATTCATTTACAAACCTCATTAACGTTTCAGGAAAATAAAAACCGGAAACAAATATAATTTAATATTATAATAACCTGCTATTAAAATAAGTTGGTTCGTCATTTCAAACATATTAACCGATTTAGGCGTAAGTGTGGTATTTTGTATTGAATTCATTAAAATGTAGTTTCTGTACCGCGCGAGTTTTCTACACTTTCACTTAATTTCATTTGCTTTGTAAAATGTTTTAATATTATTCTATATATTTTGTAAATCTTTCTTCTTTTTGATTGAGCAATTTGAGTGAAAATTATAAAGTTTTATGTTTGTCATTTTCTTGAGTGAAATATTTTTCAGCGTTTTTACACAATAACATGGCACTTGCATGAATGTGCCCAGCAGTTCGTCAGAAAATTGAACAATTCCAAGCTGGGAATTACGTAATCTCAAAATGTGTGAAATTCAAATGTCATTCAAAAACATTCGAGAAAATCTGTGATTACGCGTACGTCGTAGATCAATGTAGTAAATTGCGTCAGGTGCAATCGGAGATGAATCTTTTCGCTCGGAGATGAAATGGACGACTGCAACACTCACACCTGTTATATTAGTAGTGCAATTCTAAATTTGTAACCTCATTCATCTCATTAGTTTAGTTGGCCCACCTACGTTCAAAACTTTATATTTTTTAACCAGTCAATAATAATTCATCTCTTTTTCGGTTTTCGGTTTCAAAATTTGAGAAGCAGGGTTTCAAAATGGGAAACCTGTCCAGCTGATATTTCCAATTTCAGTAGAAATGGTAAATTGTTTTTTGGTGATTTGTGGATTTAATTTCGAAGAGTTATTGATATTGGTTATTGGTTAATGTTAAAAAATTAGAGAAACGTTTTTTTTTGTGAGAAATGGGAGAATTTAAAAGCAAAACCTGTTTGTGATTAATTTTCGGTGTTTCATGGTTTTCCCAAACCAAACTTAACATAAACTGTCGTTCAGATTTTTTTCTTTGCAAATTGTCAAAACACGTTAGTTTAATGGTAATTGTACAACAAAACTTTTTCTTTGTTTTTTTGGTAAAGAACTTCCAACAACAGTTATCAAGGATGGCCAGGATTATAGGAGATGGACTAACCAGTGACCAACGGGAAGAGAAAGACCAGCACTATTTCGAATCCAAAGTTACTTTTATTTCTACGCTTTCTGGAAATATCAAGAACCACTTCAACCACAATTTTTAAAAGTGTGAGGCTTCTGTTGGGTACCACAAACCAAAGCAGCCTAAATATTTCTGGCCAACTTCCGTAATTTTTCTGAAAGGAAATCTGTATATTGAGGACATAAAAAACAACAGCTATATATACAGGTGCAGCTGGAAATTCTCATTCCCACTAAATTCGTCTACATTTTGAAGTAATAAAAAGCAGCAGGAGAAAATCAAGAGAAAAGGTAATAAAATACTTTATATGCTCATATATGCAATTTTTATACATGTTACATGGTCTATAATCTAGTTTTTTGTGGAGTTTCCAGACCAGAGAGTGCAACGATCATCAGCTGGTTAACATCAACCGTTGCCGAAACACTTCCGTTATTGTTCTTGATAGTACACCTTTTCCTCTTGCTTTCACCCCACTCCAGTCCAGATAGTACTTTCTTTGCCAAAGAAAGCCAAGTTTCACTTTTCACCACAAAACGTCATGCTAAACCAAAACCAGGATATATGCGTTGTTGTTGTAATGCGTTTTAGGATTCGAGTGAATTGAATAAGCAGGCAAGTATTTTCTGTCATCATGAATCACTTTATTCCTCTTTCAACATCATTTCAATCGATTTTCAAATTAAAATGATTAGACATTATGTGATGCTTAATTAATTTTGTTTTATTGTTTAATTTCCTCAGAGTCCGTGTATATTTTGGAATAAATCCAGCATAAAAAAATAAGTGTAACAACACTATTCCATCTCAACATTTACATCAAACACTAGTGCTTGTCTTTGTGTCAAACGAATGAGCACATCTGCCTGTAAACGAGAAACAAGCGATCATCAACTGCTGCTAAGCTAAACAAGAGATTTTCCCAAGTATTATCCTGCACGCCAGAAGAGAGTCTTTTGAACATAACGTACGAGGAAAGACATAGAATGGTATGAGAAGCGCAGGAAACTAAGATTTCTACAAAAATTATAAAAAGAGATTTTTCTGTACTGCTCTCTATGAACTTTCATGATTCATTCAGCCTTGGTCACTCATTCATTCTCGTAGTAGTAGATAAGGTAGGGCAATAACATATGTGCTGGTTTGTTCGTGGCAGTGGTCGTCGTTTGTAAAACATTAGATTCTCAGAGAGGATAGTACACCTAATGCATTTCAACAACTGCATTTACGTTTGGTGCATTTACTTCATATTAACTTTAAGGTGAATGAATGATGTAAGGTAAGGGATCTCAGGAAGGAGTGAGTAGAAAACCATCAGGCCATATATACCTAAACTTTACCGTACCAAATACCATCAGTCAGTATTGAATTAAAATGAAAGTAACAAGAGTTTTACTTGTTTTTAATAATAGTACTAGCAAATATAGCTATCTCTTCAGTTAACGTGCAGCCATTACAATTGGCCTAGATTGTTTTTTTTTGTTATTTTCTGTTTAGAAATTGACTTTATTTAATTTAATAATAAACCTAGCAATTTTTAAGGAAATGTTCGGCTAAAAGTAAAATTGGTGCTACTTTGACCTTTACCAGGCTACTCATAGCGCTGCGAACAAAAAAAAATAATACTCAGATTATTTTAATGTAATACCAGCATCATACAGATCTTCACTACTGGTTAGTATTATAACTTAAAAGATCATGGTTATGCCTTACAAAATTTAAGTTTTGAGGGGAAGTTTTCCAGGAAAGTTTAGAGTTGTTTACCTATCTTAACTTTTTTGTGGTACCTTTTCCCTGTAACAAGAAGCAACATTTTAAATGCATGTGGCGTATTAAAATATAATGGAGCAATTGGAAGTGTGTAATAGTTGGGAAGAGTTTGACGATAATTCTAAGGTATATATTGTGCAGAGTGGCATTGCTTAAAACTACACGTCTTGTTCAGTAGCTAGTAGATGTACAAAATTATTTTTTGTAGAATAATTTTTCGATTGTTTATGTTCTTTATGTACAAGAATTTTAAAGCATACATTAAATTCACAAAATAGCGGCTTCCAATATGCTATTTATTATGATAGAATGATTTATAATAATCTTATTTTTATTGTGTTATTTAGCTTTTAGATCAACAGTTGGAAAAATTAAAAATACATAAGGAACGAGATTCTACAACGGAGTCTGAGGAGTCAGAATCACAGTCATCTACAACTTCCTCCGTTGTATCAGACGCTCCTTCCAAGATGAGGGTTTTAAAAAGGAATATGCCCCTCCCTGTCAGCAATGCAGAAGGTAAAAATCTTGCATTTAGTAATATTAATATGTTTAATAAGTTTTGGTATTTTTTAATGTGAACTTTGTGTGTGCATATTAGTGAGACCGACTGAAGTCCCGGTTACAAGTACAAATGATATATTAAGTGAGAGAGTAATACAGGAGGAAAGTACGCGAACTCAATATGTGCCACCTGAGCCTCGAATCTCGATTTTAACCCGTCCCAAAAAGAAATCCGCCGAAGACATGCTGAATGATAAATCAAAAAATCAACCAGTAAAGACTTTGGAGCAGGTAAATAAATTTGCTGGATTTCCTTCTTTACAAATAGTAAAACAACCAATCACGTCTGCTGAATAAATAAATGTTATTATTTACCTATATGGAATAAATATCTAAATTGTTCTATTAAATCTTGCTATAATTTCAGCGGGAACAAGAGTACGCGGAAGCTAGACGGAGAATATTTGGGGATAATGTTGTGGAATCGTGACTCGCCCTGTTTTTCCATAAGTGCTACAAATTCGTCCGAAAACTTTATGTGTGGGCCTAAGCTAACTTGTGTATGTTTTGTGTGTAAGAGAAGAAATTCTTATATATATGTAATTAATATTAATTGTACATAATAACATATTAATACGATGAATGTCCCTGCCGAATGGTCAAATTGAAATACAGAAACAAAATGATATCGCTATTATGAAATCCTCATACGCAACAACAAGTCAATTTGCAAGTAGGATGACTTTACTTTTTAAGTTTTTAATTAAGCGTTATAGTTAAGTTATTTTCGTTGATAGCAAAGAACAACCAGCTAACATTAACGTACAGCTACACAAACTGAAAGACAGTTTAACACAAGAAAACCCCTCAAAAACTATTAATTGGTTCACACAACTCTATAATAAAAGGCCGAATACTCTTTTACAGTATTTTTTGAACTTACCAACTCATTTGTATCAAATGTGTATCAAATTGTGCGGAGTATTTTTATTATTCCGTTTGTTTATTGCTTCTCGAGTGTCGTTGTATCATTTTGGGTAAGATTGCAAGTTCGCTTGTCGTTTTTTCCGTATAGTAAATGCACATACATTTTTTTATTTCCACCTTGCAAACAGGAAGTAGGTCGACTGAAAATTAGAAACTCTTGTGCATATGTATTTTATAAGGGATCATCTAAGTAGGCTCCTGGTTTATTAGGATTGTGGGAAACATGACTGTATTTTATAGGATCGTATAATTTGGATGTGCATGGTGCATTTAATCATGACAGTGGAAAGTGGACTAGGCTGGAATAACTCACAAATAGATATCTCATTGAGCATGAAGAAACTGCATGATTGTTGAATTGAGTTATATTGTAAATTCGGGTTTCCTTATTATCTCTCGACCACTTATAACGTAAATTTTTAACATCATTGAAGAATGAATCCCTTTTTTGCTGCAAAAAATTCCCCAAGAAAACACGAAAAACAGAAACAGCAAATTACATTTTCTTTCACCGAGTTTATTATTGATGAATACAATTCCTCCCACCATCTCTCCCATATCATTACCTTAAAATGTAGGTTAATTTATGACAATCGTCTGCCCGAATGCATAATTTACTACGAATTACATGCGTGAAGTATACAGGGCAATAATATAGTAATCGTGCCCTGCTTGTTGAGTCCTGTGAGTAGCACAACGTGTGTGTGTGTTTATTAGAAAGAATCACTACATTTTTAAGCCTCGCATCTCGACATTTACATGTTTTTTAAGTGCTTCATGCTACTACTATCTATGATTGAATGATTGCCCTACATTTTTCTGGACTAGTACAATTACGACTTTTATCTCGCTTGGCCTTTTTTTTTTGCAAAATCCGTATCTGCAGGCATAAACATGATTGTAATGTAATAATGAGTAATGATCGTCGTCTTCGTGCTTTTAAAAGACAAAAGCTTTACGTTCATTTTTTTTATCATCATCATAAGCTCTATCATCTATGACGTAGGAGGCAACAGCAGCAGGAGCAGCAGTGCATTGGATCCATTCTCGGGTAACGGTCTCCCACTTTACCCCGTAAGATTTTTGCTAATGCTGAGCCCACAGAATAAACGTGCAAATTGAAGAAGACCAAAGATAAGAAGGATTTTATAGGATTTGCAAAATTTTTAGCCAAACCAGACAAACGCAAATCAGAGAACTCATCTATCCATTCACAATCCTATGAAAATTGGTAGCAATAAAAATCATACATTGTTAATATAATCCGTCCTATTTTTATAACAAGTTTCATTCAATTACATACAATCTCAAACCACTTCCTTTATAAGGGAGCTCGATGATGACTGTCCCAATAAACCAGACGATCCGTGGTGATGATGGGATGATTATTCTTAAATCATTCCTCCAACTTTTTATGTCCACACACAGTTTTAATACCTATAGTTAAACTTAAACACACACGCATATACCTACTTAGATAAGGTAAACCTACATATATCACATTGCAAGAAATGCGCATCGTACTCTGTAAAAAACGTGTCACAAAGTCACAACTGCAAACAAATAAACACAGCATTTTCATCTCGGTGATATATGGTAATATGGTGATGATGAGCTAGGAGAAGAGCGAGTAAGTGAACTGCTTCAAAAGTCATTATTATTATTAATTTGGTAATAGTCTACCTACGCAGCGCGGAGTGCATGGCAGAGATGAAGATGTTTTACCGCAAGTCAAATAGAGCAGCAGGCAAGTTTTTTTAAAGCAGGCAACTAAATATGAATACCAAAATTCTTCCTCTTTGGATCTCACCATTATCTTTACTATCATCTCAAGTCAGACTGAAGGAGGATTAAGGAAAAAAATGACAAATCAAACACTAAAATATACTTTTAAGCAGCATGTTTACTTTTCATATTTATTTTTTTAATCTTTAAGCGAGGAAACCCTGCGTATATTTTTAAGAAAATCGTGATTCATCCGTGTATCTCCGTATTTACTATTTTACGTTTTTCCCATCTACGCCCATGCACTTAGGCACGTAGCTATCTATTATGTAGCATACTTTTTTATTATAATCAAGAAGAATATTAACTTTTGTTATAAAAAAATAAATGCATACACAAAATAATAACAAAAGTTTGTTCTCTAAGCTTTTTTGTAGGTTCATCTCCTCCACTTCTTATCCTCCGCTTTTGGTTCTTTTCGAGCTTTCTTCTTCAAGCAAATAAGCAGAGATATTTAAGATGGGCCACCTGCATTAATACTACCCTGCAGGCGCGTTTTGTTTCTAGTTCTTCTTCTCTAACGCCTTGTGTTACTTTTTTTATTTAGATACAAGAAGAAAAAAAACAGCAAAACGAAAGCACGTTTTTTACATTTTTTTTCGCTGTTACGTCCCGTCCATTCCTCTGCCTCTCTTTGCGTAACGAACGCGTTCTCTTAGTTCTCTAACAACCCTTTTTCCTCCTTCAATTTTTCAAGTCATCTCCTTCTCGGTCTCTCGATGTGTTCGTTACTCATTTGTTCCCTTCAGCCAGCAGCAGCAGCGAGCAGAGAACCTGAACAGCAGATGATGATCCTCAAGCTCTTCGCTTCTTGTACTTCTCTACCTAGTACTTATGGTCTTCCCTTGTAACATCCAAAACTAACTTACGCGATGAGATGAGAGATGATGATGGTGAAAAAGTGAGAGAAGAGAGAATCCCCCAGGTTTTCCCCGTACCATACAATATATATACATTTTTTTGTGCATGATGCAAGCATCTGTTGTTGCTGCTTTGCTGTTATGCAGAAATAAAAGTGGTGGTAAAAAAAGACCAAGACCAGAATACATTCATACCAGCAGCATCCCTACACGCACAACAAAGAAGATGTAGGGACAGAAAAATAAAAGCATGTGCACAACACGTAGCAATAAAACCATTTTTGAAATGATGAAAAATCTTTTCTCTCTCTCTCTCTCTCTCGTTATTCTTATTACCTTACACATTTTCTCATTGTTATAATATTTCATGTGTAGCAGGCAGCAGGGAAGAAAAGGGAACTGTGTATAGTAATGCATGTGCATATTATATACTTTATTGTTATAAAATTGACGTATGGGCCATGTTTCTTGCGTTGTCTACCTGCAAACTAAATAGCATGTAAATTAGTGAGTGAGATAGGGGTTGTAGTCGTAATGTAAAAATTACAACAAGCAAAACGACGTCATGTTTGATGTTCTGCTGCTGCTGATGGAGGAGGAGGTGGTGGTGCAGCAGTGGTGAATCTTGATGTTTACTACTGTGTAATTACCAGCGACACGGTGAACAACAAGAAAATCATTTACAGGAACATCATCTTCATCATCCCAACAACGACGACCCGAAGGTATTCATGATGATGCATACATTGCATGGAATATGTAGTGCATTGTTGGTTGGTAGCTAGTTACATTAGTATACATACAAGTTGTATGATACAACTAAAAAACGCATTTCCAATTTCAACAGCGATAACCACCACCATGTGGATAGATTAATACATATCCTTTTTTAAGTATATTATGATGATGGGATGATCTCTTCCATATTATCATAATGGTATATTCCCTTTTATACCTTCTTTTCTTGAAAATTTGTACGTTGATCTTCTCCTTGAAAAAAATTGTGGCAGTTATATTGTTGTGGTATTTCTCCTCTTCTTCTACAATAATACATTGTAGCGTGCCGTCTGCTGTCTTTGTGTTTTGTGGGTTTACTCACAAGAATAATGGGAAAGCAACATAAGCAGAATATCATCCCGCATGCATATTTTTACATTTAATTTTATTACATATTTTCAAAATGTGTGTTTGTGTCTCTCTGTATTAAAACATGAATAAAATATGTGAAGCAGAGATGAGTAAATTGTAAATGTAAATGTTCTTATGTACTTGTATATGTTTTCGTTAAGCTAGAAGACTGGCTAGACTAGAAGAATTGAATATATTATTATTATGATATGATGAGTATATGTATATAACTTGATTTTCGTGTACAAATTGCGTTATTTGCTAACATAAATGCGATATAGGCATGTGTGTATGATATGAAAAATGAATAGGACGTAAATACTAACGCGGTTTATTTTACACGAGAACGTGAGTAAATTGCAATATTTTGCAATGTAAGGTATCCCTCCAACTAAATACCATGAAGATACTTAGGAGGATAGAGAGGTGTTATTATTGTTATTGCAAATAAGAAAAGAACGTTAAAAGCATGACAAAAGGAATGACACATGCAGAATATATAGAATTGAGCAGACAGACGTTTCTTTTCTGTTTTTTTGCGATTCTCTGATGAAGAAACAAACGGACGGTTTTTAACCATATTTTCAGGTGGTTGTGTGGTGTGTGGGATGTTGTTACTCATTCAACTCACCTCAGCTCAGCAGAGCTTATATATATTTTTTCCTTTTTACTACTTTGGTAACTTTATAGCCGTCACTATGTATTATATCATGAGATGAGTGAAGATAGGAGGATAACATGACGATATGGTGCTTCTTCTTCTTCTTCTTATGACGATAATGATGATACCTAGAGCTATCTCTCTGTTGCTTTTTTCTTTACCTTAGCACTACTAATGCAATGCCAATATATAAAAATAATATGAAATGTGATGAAGGTTTATGTTGGCGGCGGTGGTAGTGGTGCTGACTTTTAGAAAACGTGGTGTTACCGTTTAGTTCTCTTCTGTGTGTACGGCAGACGAGAAGAAAAATATCAGAAAATGTAAACGTAACCTACACAAGTTTTACTCAGAGAAAAAAATAAATAAAAAATAGCAAGTGTCTGCCAAGTGCCAGGCCACAGTCTAACTATTTTATCTTCAATATCATCACCATCATCATTTCAGTATTGCTGTTTTTGTACATTTTTTTGGTGTGTCCTTGTTCCTGCGTACAACTGTGATAACCTTCCTCAGTTTTTGCACTTGCACAATAAAATAAAATATATACTCTTTACATGGAATGGTAAATGAAGAAGAAGAGAGTCAAGAGAGAATCGGATAAAATATAGCTTGCTTGCTTTATTGCTTCTGTTCTGGATACGGATGGATTGATGGATATCCTTCCCTATCAGCAGCAAACATCATCATCATCATCATAAATTGCAGCGGAATAAGCTATACCTGTATTTTTTTATACTCTGGAAGGTCTTTTTACCAAAAATCGCGTAATAATAAAATAGACATTTTTTTTGGACAATATTACTCTTGTATTATTGCCTTGATGTCATAGGATTGCTTCATTTCATTTTTTTGTTGGTTTGCTTTGTTGTTCAAGCTGTTGTTGGAGAATCGCTGTACTTTGCTACACAGCTATTAGCATACCACACTACGTCGTTGTTTTTAGTTCGGAGTTTAGTGGAGAATCCCCACACACATAATAATATGTAAAGCAGACATAAAAAAGAAGAGAATAAAAAAACATTTTTTTTGGAGAGAGAGAGGAGGATTATTGTAATAGAAACAGAAAAAGAAGAGAGAGAAAAAAACACAGTCATGTCATGATGATGGCATGTATTGCAATAATGCAAGGGGTATACCTACATAGGTAGTCACGATGTCTCCTCTGATTGCTTCTACATTACATTATTCTACATGTAATAAAATGGATGGATTGGATGGCTCGCCTGATTGTGATGTGGGCTATTTTATTGTGTAACAAAAACTAAACTAAAAAACTATAGCTTGTAGTAGTACTCTAGTTCAGTTGTCATTGGACTTGATGGGATGTGATGTGTTTTGGATTGTTGTACAGAACAGAAGACACAATCACACTGTACTACACTGACAAAAAAACAGAGCGCCCACAATAACAAACGTTGTAGATGTAACAGTGTTCATTGTAAGAATTGTAGTAGCCCTGTGGAGTGCGACACAGTGGAGCTCAGCTCTTATAATACAAACTCAGACCAAAAAAAAGTCAACCCTGTTTGTTTAGTAGCGAGTGTGTAGTAAATGCGAAATGTGAGTGCCATTGCCATGTCAGTGTGTGAAATAGGGTAGAAGACCATTAGAACAGTCATCACATCAGTTTTTACCAAAGAGCAGCAGCAGCAGCGGAAGAAGAGAGAAAAGAGAAGAGAGGAAGGAAAAAGTATGTTTGTAACTGACTCAGTGAGTTGAGTAAATAAAGTAAACGGACGACAAAAATTAGAAGGCAACAGCAGCAGCAGGAATAAGTAAAGCAATAATAATAACAGCAGAAAAAAAAGAGATCATTAAGAAGGGATCCTGTTTGCTTGCATGAAGCCCTCATTGCTGCCACTGCGCTGCTATTAAACTGGACGAGTGTCGAGTAATCTCCATCCATTTCACCATCACAGTTACCACTGCTCCTTGATCCCTTTTTTGCTTTTTTTTTGCTCCGGTGTTCATGTTATTTTGTGATACTTACCTACTCACTTTTTCATGAACGTTGCTCCTTGTTTTTTTGATCATCATTATCATTGCATATAAAAAAGAGGAATACCTACATACTACCCGTTGTACCTATTTATATTGAAGCTGAAGCTAACTGGAATTAAAAAATACACGTAATATAGTAATAATATGTACACCTATATTCCAAAGTTCATCCATACGGAAAAAATAAATACATGCAGCAGCACAACAACAATACAATAAAAGCTGCTGCTGTTGAACTGTTTGTTGGAAAAAAGAGGGGAAAACTGAAATGCCAGGCCAGGCCAGCAGAACTACTACTAAATTTACTTGAGAGACCGCGACCAGCAGTCCAGTCCGTCAGCATTTTTTTATACGGGATTACTGACGACACACACACATTTAAGGATACAATTTTCATGTAAAAGTAAAAACGTGTGTTGTGCTTACATATTGTCTTGATATATAGTAAAATAAGCTATGTGTCAGAATGTATAATAAGTAGAGAGGCACTACTTCTCTCGTGGTTATATATATCGATATAGTGGTGGTATGTAATATTGGTGATGTTCCTCTGTTGTGTTTGCTTTTGTAAGCTGAGGAGTCTCTAGGTCCACCAGTCCAGCAGCAACACCAATTCAGTTTGTAACTGACAAACGGTGAAAATGTAAGCAGAGTTTGTTTGGTGCTGAGGTGAAGCTCTCTCTGTCTAGCTATATAAGTGGTAAGTAGACAGGGTATGCAAGAAAGAAGAACTTTGTGTTTTTTTGTGTGTGAAGCTAAAAAATATTCAAGCTACAAAATATCCAGTCATGTATGGAAACTCTGTTGTTGCACTCTTGCTCTGCTGGATAAAAAAAGGAAGACGGGAAAATACATGTAGAAATATATAGTAACATACCTAATAATAATAATAAATGATGATTACAAAAAAAGCATCAGGGAACATTATCATAATCGTAACCATCATACCATACTACTCCTCAGCCAACCTTGTTTCCACTTTCCAGTCTAGCAGTTGCACTGATCATCATCAACAACAACACTCCAACAATCAAATCAGCTAGATCAAAAGTTTTCATGAAAAAAAATGTAATTTCCTGTAAATTTTATGTGGAATTTTATGTGGTAAAGTGAATTTAACAAAAATAATAAAAATAAATTTAATGTGTGACGTGAGTGAACTGTGTATACAAAAATAATGTGTGCATATATAGTGCTCTAGTGCGTGAATTCCACTTGTGAAAAAAACCCTCCAAAAAAACGCAATTTTCATTTTCACCAAAAAAAAAGTACATTTATATTCCTCCTCCTGAACTGCCCACCGACACGTATTACTACTATAATTTTGTGACCTTAATGAATGTTGTTGGATTTTCTTGGAGTCTTGTCTGACTGAAGTAAGCCGTCAACATACAAATTAGGTTTGTACCTATATTTTATACTTATAAAGTCACACTTTTTTAACACGGTAATTATCATGCATGCACATATTATACATTTATATTCAAGCAAGATAACAAAATAAGTAGTAATCCTTGCATTTTGCTTGTTTGTGCATATGAGTAGCTATTTTTTTATTGTCTTCAGCAGTGACAGCAAAAAGCAAGTCAGTATTTTAATGATGACGTTTTACCTGTAAATGCGTTTTGTTTTTGCTAGTTTTGTGTGTGTGTGGTCCTCTTTCTTGGCTTGGCTTTTTTTGTGCTGTGTGCTTGTGCAATTTGTTTCGGTTGGTCATATAATCTGAGCAAATCAGTCTCATCATCGTTCATCATTTTAGCTTACAATACAACCCAACATTCATAAATAAGAAAAAACAAAAAACAAAATCCAATTAAAAAAGACTATGTCAGTAGAGGTAAATTGCTTGATGACAATTATGCTTGTTCATATGTCATTTCTCATTACTTGGTCTCTTTTTCTCTCTATTTTTTGTTATGGATAAAATAAAGTTAAAATCTATGCAATAAATCAGGCCAGTATGGCACACATGTAGACTCACACTCGCACACAAGAGAATAGGGCTTTTGGGGATTGCTAGTAGTACAAGTCCAAGTGAGAGAGCGGGCTAAAAAAGAGGACGTGTAATCCACATGCAAGCAATATTTTATTCTCGTGCCGTGTATGTACGCAACGCAGTAATAAAATCATAGACCTTCTCTTTTGCTTCTGCTGCGGCTGTTATATTGCTGCAAAAAAAAGAATTCTTCAAGTTTTGGAACATATGCGGCTACTTAACTACTACCTATGTACCACTCGACAAGTTCAGGAATGCGTGTGTCAATGTTGATGACAAAAAGTGACAAGGTAAAAGCCAAAGTCAATATCAGGCAGCAGAAGGACAGTTGGTATGTATATTTATGTTTATTCTGTAACAAAGTAGGTAAAAGTAATAAGCAAATAAATAAAAAGATCGTGTTGATGACCACAAGGAAGGGATATATAATACTCAATGGCCATTACAAGTACACTCAGGTGCATGTGCATGACAGAAGGGTAACCCTTCACCTTGTTTTTTTTGGGACTATAAAATTATTGAGAAAAAAATCAATTGAATGAAGGAGTAGTTCCTTGTGATCCAATCAGATTCAATATTATAACCGAGCAGCACATATCCCATCATGTATATAATTAGTACTTTATTTTTTACGGTAAAAACAGCAATGTATTATTTTTTCTCTGTAATTTTTACCTACTAAACTGGTTAAAAAACACAAAGAACTATTATCTTTATGTGAGAAACTAAAGAGGCGACCCATTTTCAATGTATTGCATTATATATTTATATATATACATATTTTCCACGCGGTAAATTGAAAAAAATTGACTGACTTTGAAAAAATGGGTATGTTTAAAAAAAATTGAAAAATGATTGTAGTAATTGAATAGATGATGAAGATGATGATGACCATGTGTGATGGGGGATAGAACATTGATTTTGAAAGCATTCATGCTCTTTTACACATTGTACATGCATACATATATACGCTTGTAATATCACTCATTATTGTGTGACACGCTTTTTTATTGTTTTATACATATCTTCGTCATCATCACATCATTATTATCATCATCAATCAATTACTAAGGCATTCTTGTTCAAACTGTCTATTACGGATCACATCACACACCGCGACATACACATTCAATGCACATGTTACATCTTCGCATTTTTTTTGGTTTACGATACATTACGTCTATTTCAAGGGAACTATGCTTATTCATCGTCTACTTGTGCTGCTTGCTATTCACCTCTCTCACGTTGAAAAGATTCTATTTTTTAAACAAAAAAGAAATCGTGCTTAAAGTTTTGAGTATAGTAGTCTGTGTAGCCTCATAATAATCATCGTCATCGACATATTATCATTATTATTAGCTCCTCATCATTCATGATTCATGAATTATGTAGAATCATCCGAAAGAATTTTTGATCTTCAGGTTAGATACCAAAAACAAAAGCATAATGACGCCAACGCGCACACCTCATCATAAAATGTAAAACTTTGTTCTCTGTGGTGGTGAATGAACATCATTGCAAACTTTTCAACAAGACTGATCAGTGATCACCATCAGCACACCACCACCACCTCCTCCCCCAACTCCACTCCACTCGAATTCAGTTTTAGAATCGACACAAGATGTTTAATTTATAACTACTATGCAATCTCCTCTCAACATCATCATTGCTCATGACATGACACACATGTTTTTGAAAAAAATGTATGTTACAGTTAACCTCGCTGTTAAAAATCATGATTATGATTGTTATTATTATTATGTACTCCTTACTTACCCCACTCACACAACTGAACAATTCAATAACTCACAACAAAATTTCAATTGAAAAAGACAACCTGTTGTCATTCATTTATTCTTCTTTTTTATGGTAGGTAAACTAAATACACTTACAATTCAATTCAAATTCAAAATAGGTATGTGATATATATTCATTCGTTGTCGTTCAAGGTGAAACACTTGCGAATTACCATTTGCAATCCTATAGGGAACAGAAGGTTGATGGCTTTAGTACATAGCAAGCTTATTGAGTATAAAAAAATATTGGAACGATCATAATCATAAAAAAATCATAATGAAGCATTGTATGTACATACCTATTATGCATCTGTGTTTTTATTTGCGGAAAGCAATACACACAACAGCAGAGCTCTAAAGATATTTTTTTTAGATAGAGATGTAAAGCAAACAAAGAGCGAGCAATTTTATATGTAAAAACGTGTGTAACCTTTATCCCCGTAGCGTCCTACGCTCCACACTCCTCCTGTGTTCCTCTCTCTTGAGAATAATAATCAAATCAGCGTGTCGTCAGCAAAAAAAGGAGAATATTATGTTATGCTACAAAAGCCCAAAAGTTATGAACTTTAGCTTGGGAACGCAAACCCATCTCTCAAAAGAGCTTAAAAAGTCATAGCAGGCCAGGCCAAACGATAATAAAAACAGGATCTGTACACACAGCCTCCCTTGATTCTCTGCAGCAGCAGTAGAATCATCTTTGCACAGGAATTCATGAAAAAGCAGAGCTCACAAAAATGCGGCAATGTTTTGTTTGGTGGTGGTGGCGGCAGCAGCAGCAGTGGGTATTACGGAAGGAGACTTGCAAACTTTTAGTAGGTATTCACTTTTTCATGAGAAGGAAAATACCATGTAATTTATTTATAGAGCCGCTGTTGTACAAGCTTTTTTGTGCACAGGGGTACTTCTATGCAATTACTTGGATCTGTGAACCTGACACATTCCGATAAATATGCAGTCAAGTCAGCAGCCTCGTAAAAGCAGAGATGCATCTACTAAAAACGATTATCTACGAAAGATAATGAATTGAAATTAAAGCTATTACTCAAAAGATAAAAGTAATAATTATTATTGCACTTGTACGAGTATACTTATGTTGTAGTGTGGTCTCATATGTTATAAATTATAACTTATAATTTTCATTGCTCCCTTTAAAAAAATAAATTGTGCGTACCATATCAATTGAGCATTTACTCGACCCGTACATCAAAGAAAATCTGAAAGGCACCTGCAAAACAAAAAGATTAAAAGGCGTGCCTGCAAAATGACCATCTTCATACATACAAGGCTACATGGGATATATACAATACGCTGATCTTTTTCTTGATGATCATGAGGTAAAGTGAGTTAAAGTGAGCATAACATTAGCAACTTGTAAAAAATATTAGTATCAAAAAGTTATCTGATTCACAGTAACAAATCCCACATATCTTATCTTTCACTTGGGGATCTTGTGGATTAGCTTTGGCAGCAGCAGCAGCTGAATGACTGTAGAGTGTCTACTTTCAACTTTGTCTGCAATGTAAAAAAAATTGTAATATAATTGTATGTTATAACATTTCCTTGTCGGTTATACAAAAAAAATTCATAATATTTATGTATACTACCCACACATGAGTAAATTTTATTTATGTATATTTAGCGATTATGAAGATCATGAATGATGGTGATATGGTTTATTTGGTGGTGGTGGTAGTGTGTTCTGTGTTGGTATGCAGTATAATCTTTTAAAGTTTTACAGCAACAAACTAACAACTCATCAACATATCATCATTCATAATGATGTGTAAGGTATGCTGTAAGTATGATGAGATAACACACAAGAAGGATTTATAACCACTCAACAGCCATCATAATAATATCTTTTTGATCTGCTTCCGACATTGCTTGTATTTTTTTCTTCTTCTGCTGGGCCCTGGCCATATACGTCTTAATTCCTTGCCATATTTTTTGCTACGCACATATATTATGTATGTACGTATTATGCTCATATACTGGTCATGATGAGGTGTTTATATCTCTTGTTTGAAAATATAAGAACATCAATCTGATGCCAACCACAAGAAAAAAAGTAACAGCTTTTATGTTCCTTCTGCTCCAGCAAACTAGAAAAGCTGTTGGAAAAACTTTGGAAGATTAAAATGGCTTTTCTTTCTAGTCCCTTGTTGGTGGTTTGTATAAAAAATATATTATGATGATATATATAGCAAAAAAACACAGAAAAAAAGAAGAAAAAACTGGTATATGGACAATTTATTTTTTTCGCATGCTTACTGTAATATGTACGAATAATAAGGTATTGTTATGTCTAACACATGCAAATTATGCACATACTTTGCCATATGGCATTCTATAAGAAGAAAAAATTACACACAAAAAGATAGGTAGGTATTATAAAGAGAAGTGCAATTTTTCATCAGATTTGTTACAGAAAAGCGTTTAAGCCCAAAAATCCTTGAGAAATGTCAAGAGAGCTTATAAAGCACATTACATGGTTTTTACAACACCAAGTCAAGTTTGTAGTTTTGTTATAACTTATAACCCTTCCTCGACCAGGCCAGCAGCATATAAGCAGAAGACCACGATCACAGCACCAGCAGTAAAACAGTTAAGATGAGATGGAGCGCAAAAATGGCTTTATGTGTGCTTTTTTGTGAATTTTTCATTTTCATAATGTTCCTGCTGTTCTTCAATGTGTTTTTTATATTTTTGCAGGACAATTTTTTATGTATTTGGCATTGTTGTCTTGAATGTCTCTGTATCCTGTCCTCCCCTGCACAAGTCCCTATAACAAACATAATAAAGTTTCGCTACATTTACCCATACCAAAGTAAATACTTTAAGTCCACATAATTTATTGGTGACATGGGCTGGCATGTACCAAATATTTTGAAAAGCTTTTGTTGTGTACTCATTTTTGACAAAATAAAGTATCCATATCATGTGATTCAACAACAACACAAAACACAATATATAGTTCAACATTGTATTATTATTACCAACATTGTAAAGTATAAAAATATAATTCTCAAGAAAGAAAAAGGATTATACACCTGTTTTGTCATGTATTTATGTGTATCATTGTATTTTCACACAGCATAAAGTACACAGAAACATACAAGATTTATATAGCGCAGTTACACACAATGTGTTTATATGTGCGTAAAAAAGTGTCTTGTCTTATTATGTTTGTGTGTGTAAAGTGGACAAAAGAATATTTTCCATTTTCATACCGCACTCTACATTTTACACCTTCTCAACACCGCACACCGCACCATACATACCGCTTGTGTCTGGGTCATTGGTCTTCCAAATTTTATTCCACAAAAAAATGTTCTTTCTCACCTGAGCTCACTCACTCAGCAAAATGCTTGAAAACAAATCACATCTTGTTTTATTGAAAAAGTCCCATCAAATCATGAGAAGTTATTAAACCGAGGGGAAATTTTATACAAAAAAGTCTCACATTTAATTACCAACAAACAGGAGAGGCAAAAAAGCTTTATAGCACGAGCGACAAGTGCTTATCATCATCATTATTATTGTATAGTTAACTTTGTTTGTATGTAAAAATGACAAAAATTAATTAAAAAAACCGCTGTGAACAGCAAAGTGATTCATGATTTCAAAGTGCTTTTTTAAGCAGGTTGGTGTAATGCTACCAACAATGTTACTTAAGTCATACTTAACTTGTCACATTTAATAATAATTCTGCGTTAATTGTTCGTACATAATTGCTCATATAAAATAAAACTAGGCAAAATAAAAATGAAATGCAAGTACTCACAAGAAAAAAGAGCGCACCAACTTATTACAACGACTTAAAAAAGTGCTCGGTGCTATTGTACTCGGCTAAAGTGATAAATGGCTTTTTATGATTTTTTTAATAAAAAAAATTTGATAAATAAAAATAATTGGTCTGTGATGAAATATCTTAGAATAATGAAAGGATAAGAGGATAATTATGAATTATTACTTGGAATAATTATTAATGAAAATGATGATGGTTTGTGGGAGTAGGTAATAACCCTTTGCTTGACCTTGCGTGCCAGAGTCATCATGGTGGTGGGGGAAGACAAGACAAGGCAAATACAGGATTTTTTTTCAGAGAAAAAGTTTACAATTTTCTTACGTGAACCAGCATGAAAAATAATGTTTCTCGAATCAACAAGCATGTTTTTTCCTAAGATTTTTTTCTCTTCTTCGTCTTGTCTTTAAGTAATTTTCTGATAATAATTTTTGATTTCATAGTTTCATGATAAAAAAGAATAAAAAGAAAAATTACTAATGAATGCTTTTATCAAACTAGAAAATCTATAATGAACAGTGTCATCGTGTACCCAGTGTACATGCCTATTACTACCTATTTGTGTACTTGAGAGCCCTGCTGACTCAAAATTGATAACTCTTTGCCAATCATTTTCAATTTTTTTTCACTTTTATCAAAACAATTTTTTAATTACAATTACACGCAGGTAAAGTTGACAAGAGTAAACTAAGTAGTTTTAAAATGTTATTGTGATTGTGCGACTACATGACTAGGCCGGAGAGAGAGAGAAGGAGATAAATAGGCAAAAATTAAAAATAATATATAGTAGGTGATAAAGGTTGCATTTATTGTTATGCATATCTAAATATTATTGCACCATTATTAAAATCTCCTACATTAATTCCAACTACGTTCATAATACGTAAACACAGGTACAACAACATAATGATAGGTAATATTCCTCCTCACATTTTTCAAATAGGTACCCGAGTTCTGGCATGACACTACTGCATTCACAACAACAACAACAACAATGTGACCACTTTCATTCATTTTTCATCGTCAAAATCAAATCTTGATTGTTGATCATTTGTGATCACAGTCAGTGTACAGCGCCAAATGTAATTCCCATTGTTTTAGATTAACAATTTTACTATCACAGATATTTTACATGACTGACCGGCGATTTCATGTAACAGCTGAATTAAACACGGGTAATTAATGTGACGTACTATACGAACCTTCTCTTCTACTCTAAGCGTGCTGAATTGATTCAAGTTGATTTGAGATCAATCTTGAAAACCATCAAAGTTGTACAATTGCAACATAATAATTTATTACTAAAAATCAAATTATCAGCTTTCTTGATATAACTGCCGACAATGGCTATTGATCACTATTTTTTACACGGAAGCTTGTAATTCGATTCTACAAAATGACATTTTATTACACGCATGACGCGTCACTACTTTATTGATAGCGCACTACTTACCTAAGCAAATTGGCTGCTCCTGTGGAGGTGAGTTGCAATACAAGTTTTAATTATAAGCTATAAACAAAAGCATTTAAAAGTGAATATTAAATTGTGAAAAGTAAGGAGGAAAGTCTTTTTTACCACAGTGGCAGCCACCACTACCATATCAATCTATAATTCTGATGATGACTTTATGAATTACGACATTTACACCAACTTCGTGGCAATAAAATGTGTACCGTAAATTTTTTTTGTATTTAAATGATTCTTTTTATTGCTATTTTATACCTGTACTAATGATAATGACTGTGTGGTGGTGACCTGCCTTATTTCTTTTTAAGCAGGTGGGAAGTGTAAAAAGTTCCTATCCAATATAAGCACCTTATGCACGATTATAAAAGCAATTCATGCAAAATTATTCAACATTTAAAACTGAACTTGAGCTTCGTAAAAAAGTAATATCATTTCTCATTTTAAACATTAAATTTTGAATGTGTAAATATTTTAAAAACTTTAGAAAAAATCTCAACAATAACCTGTCACCGTATAACCGACGTTATCAAGATCATCATCTTGGGAGACACTTTTCAAGTTTCCATTACAATTCTTTATACATTTATTTTGCTTTATACTAAAAGCGTGCTTTGCAGGTTATGTCATTGTTTTTCTCTATCATTTAATTCAATCATATTATAATAGTATCATATATCACCTGTTGTAACACGGAAAAAAATATGAACAATAACTTAATGTGACAAGTTACATGTAAACTCTAAACAATAACATGAATATGCAATACAATATTTAATGGATGATGACAGCTTGAAGAGGGAAATATATGACAAGTTGTACAGGGAAGACGTTTTGAGATGATGATGATGACGATGTGACAAGAAGTTTGTACACAGGATACGCTAATTAGTCTAGAGTCTAGTCTTATGTCGCCGTTAAATGTTGTTGCCCCTGTTGTGTGAGTATTTTTTTGCATTGTTCAAAAGAGCTCAAGATAATATTACAGTATCCTTCTTTTGAGCAGTAAAACTAGTAAAACCACAAGATATTATATAATATAACATACATAAAAAATACAACTACTACCACAACACAACCACATACCACACACAGGATATTTTATTATTATTATACAATACAATAATATAGTCAAGAGAGAAAACAGGAATAAGGCTATAAATTCTCAAAAAATAAAATAAACTCCCAAACCAACTAAAACTGTCAACTTAAAAAAAATGCACAAGGTGAAAATTACCCCCTGTGGAGAAGCTTCAAAAAATAAGCAACGTCATTTACCACCCCACCATCACCACCACCACCGGTTATTACGCAAAAAAATAAAACATCCGAAAGAGCTGTCATGTTCCTCGAGAGATCATGAATATTACATGGTGAAGTTATTATGAGAGACACACGTTAAGAAACTATGAAGAAGAAGAAGAGGTGGAAAAACAAACTCATCAAGAAAATGTCAGAGGAAAAAGAAGGAGACGAGGAAGATGACGCTGTGCATAATACATAATCTGCTGAATATTATGTAATGGAATGAGATGATGCGTGTGTCTGTGAGAGAGAGAGGCGGATATTTCGATTCTCTTGTGAAATAATAATGGTTAAAAGGTGTGGGGTTGATGATGATGGGATTTTTTTGCAGACTTGTCACTTTTTTACAAGAAGCGGGAATAGGTTCTCAACAACTTTTTTTTGAAAATTAAAAAAAAATTTGAAGCTGAAAAATAAGCGGTTCATTTGAATTTTACTTTTTTTTGATGCGGGTAGCGGCGTTCATGTAATTCGCTGTAGGGCAAAAAAAGTCAGGATTATGATTTCAAACTTCATTTGTCAGTTTCATGCACGTACATGTTATTATTTTTGTTTATTTATTTAACTAAACATGAATTTTGTTGGCCGATTCGATTGCCAAAAATCTTCAATAATTGACATGCATACATGAAATGCAAAGCCCAAATCATTATAATTGACATGAAATTACATTTCGTGACAATGTGTCAGTTCAGCTTTAAGTTGTTGTTTTTTTTCATCTTGACTCCTGTCTGACACACACATGCACATGAAATTCCAATGAAATGACTAATGCCAGAAAAAAAATATCCAAACCCAACCAGAAAAAAAAAATCAGTGATACCATCTCAATTGCGGGTATTAATGACGCAACAAGATTATATGGATGAGTCGAATGAAGCACAACGGCGAGCAAAAAAAGTAAAAATGCGTCCAAAAAAATGATAAATAATGTATACTACTTTGTTCCAGCGGTGCTCCTTCTTGGGTACATTATGATGATACATGTGTGTTGTTGTGTGGCCATCAAACTATAGGCTAGACACAAATAATAAAGAAAAAGAGGAAACGTCTCTACTTGAAAGCAAAAATATATATCTTCCTTTTTTCATTATTACTTCTGCCGCAGTAGACACAAAAACGTACACACGAACAGACAAAATAGGCAGATAAAAAAAGAACAAGAGTGAACGTGAATGAGTCAAAAATCCGCATTATATCCGCTGCTGCTGTTCAAGTTCAGTGTTTTGCCGAGTTCTCGGTGATGCGTGCGTACACACACACAAAAAGAGAGTCAACAGGGTACAAACTGCAAGAAACTTGATTACATATCCCACATCATATTAGTATGCTGGCTGAGAATTCCGAGAAAAAATGTATCCGTGAAAAAAAAGACAAGAGTAAAGTTAGTCAAGTGGCTTTTGTATCATGAATGTATGCAGACAGACATGTTTGCATGCCGCAGAAAGACAAAAGAGTGAAGTAAGAGATTTGCAAAAAAAATATTGTGAATGAAAAGCGTGTGCGTTGGACTTGTCGAGTAAGTGTAATGGAATTTTTTTCTCGTGTCTTTCTACCTGACTGGTCTACTGCCTCGGCTGGGCTGCTGCTACTGGTTCACCTTGCAGTAGGTTACTCACCAGCCACCATACACCATAATAACCATTATCATGATCATATCATGAAGAAAATCGTCATCGTCGTCGCCACATCATTCTATTCTACTCCTGTTGACGATCATGATGACGATTGCTTGGTGCTTATTCCCACTCTTTTTACTGGTTTGTTTCATGAATGTAATGGTAATAGTGTTTAATAGTCCTGCCATTATTATTACTCATTATGATCACAACTTTTTTTGGGAACCTGGCCAAAAAAAAGACGAAGAAAGTATATACATATCTAGGTGCCTATATATACAATATACAAAGCAATGCAGAAATAGACAATGATGACATGGTTGAATTGTCCAAAAGATTTTTTTAGCTTATGGCTTTGTTTTTATTGCAATGATGGGCGCAATATGACGATGATGGTGGTGTGTGTCATGTCTGTGTGGTATATGGTATGGTGCAAGTAGTTTTGTTTGGTAGTAGTCATTGTCATTATCATTATCATCATCATAAAATGTGTATGCTTTTAGTGCAATATAACGTTGTTGATGTAGTGTTCTTGGCTCTTGGTTGAAAAAGTCTCAGAGTGGCTGGTGGTCTTCTTGGTGCACACTGGGCAAAGTGGCTCATCCTTCTCTCTTTTTAGAAGAAGTTTTATGAACAAAAGTGTGCACTCTGTGGTTTAGGAATTAGCAGAAAAAATGAGATGAGGATGATGAGGAGAAGATGGGGATGAAGAGAAAATAAATGTGCTGTGTTTGGATATGCCTAAGTGTTTACATTTTTATGGCGTGTTCACATTCTGTGAAATAATGTAAGCAGCAGTAATAGAATCGAGATGAAGGCGATGATGATGATGAGAATAGATGGGATGAACCTCTTTGTCCCCACAGTTTATTTTCTTGGCCCAAGAGCAAGTCAAGTAGAAGAAGAAGAAGTAAAAGTTCCTCCAACTGTAGTATACAACCTTCGCAATTTACATTTCTTTCTCAACTAAAATGTACATATGCTTTGTACGCTACAATGGATTGGATGGATTATTTTATGGATGGAGATGACGATGATCATGATCATGGTCCGTAGCAGCAGGATGATGAAATGATGATGATAATATTACTGTACATTGTCAGTATTTTTTTTAAAGAAGGAGACGTAATAATAATAGTGCACATATTCATAATAAAAGAAAGAATTTTTTCTCAAGTACGTGCGAAATCCACACACATGATGCGAAGGGAGGATAATAGACATTTTATTGTTGTGCTGGCTGGGCTGTGTGTTTGGTTTGAGCCAGAAAAAAAAGTTGTTCATTTTTTTGCTTGCTTGCTTGACTTGGCGTGGTTTCCCATACAAATTACCCTGTTTTTTTGGAACTGACCAAACCACAAAATCAGGGAGAGAGAGGGATAAGAAGAGAAGTAAATAAACCAGAAAAAAATATGTTGAAAAAGTTGAGATAAAAAAGTTTTGTTTGCCTTTCTTCCTAGTTGATTAGCAAATATGTAAGAAGGAAAAAAGAAGAAGAAATCTGTGGTCAGGCCAGCAAGAGAATTACAAGTTTTTTTGCTAAACCTAATAACTGGAAATTGTTCATTAGTAGAGTATGCCTCAGAAAAAACAAGCTCCTCTGTCATTATACCAAGTATTTACCAAAAGCTTACATCCGTAATTTTTGCGTCTTAAGAAAAATGTACCTAGGTGGGTAAGCAAAACATGTGTGTTGAACCTGTGTACATAATATGCTACTGTTACATTTAAGAGAAGGATGCTCATCATTTCGTCATCCGTTTTCCTTCACGCTATCTTTTTGCAACTTTTTTCTTCTTCGTCTTCTCTCCTTCGTTTTTTTATTTTTGTTAAGAAGCTTGTGAAATTAGTTTGCTCAAGAAATTAGCGGAAGTAGGGAAAAAATCAACTTGACAGCGGAGCAGCAGCAAATAACTTTGTTTCTTACGCATTACATTTTCTTCGCCCTCAAAATTTTTTTTCCTCTTTCTTTTGTGTAAAAACTTATGTATACCTTCTCCGGTCAAGGTCAAATGATGAAATAAATTTTGAACTGAAGTTAAACAGACAACCTGTTTTAATGAATCTTTTGACAGAGTGAGCTCTCTGAGAATTTTCAAAGTTTTGCATTAGCCCAGTATTAGGTATTAAAAAAATGTGTATGAGAAGCCTGCAAATCTCTCCTACTGTGTGGCATTGCTTTGTAAAAAAAAACAGTAAGATCTGACACAAGAAAGGATGAAGGAATGAAATTAGGAAAAAATACAGGTTTTTTTCTTTGAAGAAGCTTTTTACAAAAAAAAGTTTTACTTGCAAAATAAGAAATATGATCAAAGTAAAAAGAGAAATGCTTTAAGCAAACAGAAAAAAGCAAAAGGTTTACCAATTCAATTTGATATTAAATTAATAATATAACATAACTTTGTTGATAGGGAGGAGAAGAGGGGATGAAGAGAGAGAGAGAGCAAAGAGAGAAATAAAATTCTTACACAGATTCATTTCAAATTCTACATTTAAATATTGTAAATTACAAATTCTTAAATGATGTAACGGCTAAATTGTTTGCTACTGCCTGTCTTTCAAATGACGGGGGACACATTACAGTAGTTGCGGATGATGATGATCATCATCACTCGTTGTCATCATGATCATCCGAGAATGCGAATGAATGAAAAAACCGTGTTGAAATGAAATCAAAAGAATGCTGCTGTGTCAGTTTTTTGTGTGGTTTCGTTGTATATTATACATTATACATACCTACCTATCTACATACATAATATATTATGTTTGCTGCTGTTGTTATTGTTGTTGTTATTATAAAATGTCGGATGGAAACCCAGTGGGAGAATAAAGACACATCCTCTCTCCCTCTCCCAAAGAAAATCTTTTTTGACGTTTGCTATGTTTGTATGCTCCTTCGAGATTCCTTTTATTTCATTACATCTTATTGTAAAACCCCTAAACCCCAAGATCATCT
>JAITYZ010001095.1:0-19845 GCA_027744595.1 Paronellides praefectus
GGAGCAGCGGAATGTGTTGGAGGTGGTGGTGGTGGTGGTGTGCAACATCATTCATCGCATTAGATCCGGTAGTCAAAACGATTTTTTCCTCAAGTCGCACCGCACCCCAAAAAAAATACATCAGATATATTTTGTAGACTTGGTGGAGTAGTCGGGTAGATAATTTTTTTTCCTCTACAAAAAAATTACGATACATAAAAATACATACATTTTTTTATTTATTTCGCACATGGCACACACCAAAAAAATATAACTAAAGACAAAGGGAGAAGAGAGAAGGTGGACAGCCGTGCATTGCATTGGATACACAATAAATAAAATAGAAAATAGTAAAAAAGGAAACTGAATAAAGCCAACTTTTTCATAGTCCTGTTTACTGACTTGACTGTGTGTGCAGTGCCCCACGTAACACACACACACACCACTCACAGTCCACTTCATTGGATTGGAATTGCTATAACGAATGTGAAAGTCCACAAGAGTATCCTTTAGCGGCTTTTTTTCCTTGTCCGTTGTCTATTCTGTTTTACCGGTGCTCTTGTTCTTCTTCTTCCGTTTTTTTATTTCTTCAGGTAGCACCAAATATGCATTAGCTTTTTTTTGGACAGAAAAAAAATCTGTTTAATGTCGTTTCTTATGAAGTTTGTAGGAAATAAAGAGAGTGCAAACTCAACTGGAAGTTTTTTTTTACTTATTTCTCCCCCGCTTACTTTTGTGTGTACAATTTTTTTTATCTTGATTCACGATTAAGTTTGAGTAGCTAAAAAAAATAGTGGAGAGGAGAAGTAAAAGCATGGCAAAGTCAGAGACTTTGCTCTCTGTTGTGCGCGGCGTTATAGTTTTTGTGCCGTTGGGTTTGTGTGTAAAACGGTTGTAGAATAGAAAACGGTCAGCTGGGCCATAATATATGGACCAGCAGGAGTTCTTCTTTTACAGCAGCACCTCCAAACAACTCCCAAAAGCTTGTGTGTAAAAAACAAAAAATCAGAGTTAAAAAATGAGACGAGAAGGAAAACGTGCTACATTTGCACTAGAGACACTTACCTTCATGTATTTTTATGAATGTATTTTTTTTTGTCTGTAGGGAAAAATCAAAGGGAAAAAAATATAAAGCACTTTTTATCAACTTCACTATTCATAATATCCGTCGTCACCATCACATGATGAAAGGAAATCCACAATATTTTTAAAAAAAGCTACCAAAAACGAAAAAAAGTCCAAGTTGATTGGAAGGTTAGGTTTTGTAATGTAAAAACCTTTTTTTAAGTTGGACTAAGACAGTTGTGTTGTAGCTGTTGTGTGGTTGGTGGCTTGTGTGGTTTGGTGGTAGCAGTGATCAGGAAACCGGAACAGCGGACAAGCTTCATTATCCGTCTGCCTTGTCGTAAAAGCAGATTGAATGAGAAAGTAAATAGGATTAAGAATATTCCATTTACAAGAATGCCTAAAAACCAGCCAAAGGATCTTTCAAGAAAAAAAATACTACATTCTCACCCAATAAACATGAGAAAGAGAGAGGATCGTAATCAGAAGGAAAGTTTTCTCATCCAATATTTTTTTCTGGTGGTGATGGTGGCGCAAGAAAAAAAAGTAAACAGACTTTGTTTTTTCTCTCTCCAGTCTTTTTAACATGTGAAGAAAAATTTATGCAATGGCAAAAATACAAAAACCCTACGTTTTTTTCAAGGAGGAATAAAAACAACAAGTTTACTTTCTATGCAACGTCTCGGGTAAAAAACTTGAGAGTGTTTGTTTCAACTTCAATTTTCAGTGTCAGTGTAGCGTGTATAACAGAGTGAACTCCAATATAATTACTGCACACAGTTTTTTTATGAGATGAGAATTTGGGATAAAGGGAAACATCCACATTTTTCTTGGAATATCCCGTGTCTAGTTCGCCCGGCTTCAAGATGAAGTCAAAGAGGAAACGACTATCATCAACATGACTAGCTGGATAAGAGGTGGTTTCGCCACCACCAAGAACAAGGCTCATTTTTACAAAAAAAAATTCTTTTCCCCCAAAAATTGACAATAATGATGAGCCATAAAGCGTAACTAAAAAGTAAATAGTGTTACTATCTATNTAACTAAAAAGTAAATAGTGTTACTATCTATTATTAATTTTTAAAGAAAACTCAGACTAGACAAAGGGAAATTTTTGAAGAAAAAAACCAGCCTTGCGTCACGTGTTTGACGTTTTTTACGAAACAAAAAGAATGTTAACATGGTTAAGTAGCCATTTTGTTTTGTGTGTAATCAGCCAGTGCCCCGTGGCCGCTAATTATTATAAATGATTCCGGGAAAATGTAGAAAGGAAAAGTTTGGAAAAGTAAATAAAAAATGTTACCTATCTCCCACGACTCCCACTCAAACTTCTCGTCTGAATAAAAAAGGAAATTGAAATATATTGCGTAACAAGTCAAGGAACAAAAGAACAAAGTGAAAGTAAAAACATGTAATCAATATAGCTTTTCATAACCATTTGTTGTGTTATCAAGATCATCTTGATCATCATTTATTGGCGGAATGACACTTTTTCTGCCATACGTACATATTATATTATTATGAGGTAAAGTTGCTGTGAGGATTAGAGAGATTGCCTTTTTCCATACCAACACCAGAACATCAACAGCAGCAGAGGCAGCAAACGTTCAAGTTGTTGGTGGTGGTTCATGATCATAATGGTTGTTATGATGATGATGTTACGTATGTGGATTTGAGTTGAGGCTACAAATGTGACTGCGCAGAAGAAACGTATACTGTAGTCGTCGCCGTCACCACTGCTTGCATTATAATATTATGCCATGCCAAATAATATATAGCAACCAGCAACTTTCTACGTAGCAGGAGCTGCAGCGGTGGTAGAGTGAAGAGTGTGGAAGTGTCGTTGTTCTTTCTTCTCTACATTTTTTTTCTGGTGAGTTTGAGTATTATGGTGGCTGTAGTGGAAAAAGTGGCAGCAGTAGCAGTGCAGGTTGTTGCTGTGATGGTGTATGGTGGTAGCACACCACAATCTCTGACAACAACAACATGGGCAAAATGAAGAACCACAAGAATAGGAACAAAGCACGAGGAGCAGCTACTTCTTCTCTGCTCCAAAATAATAATCTTCTTTTGTGGGAAACCTGGAAAAATCATGATTTTCTTGCGAAAAAATCAAAGAAAAAGTGAAATGGGGGAAGAAAATCGAAAATTATCGGGAAAAAATAAATGAAATAAAAAATTACAAAAGGTGTCTTTGTTTATGTTGTGTTTGTGGTAGTAAGGTATTCTACGGAGGAAAAAAATAATACATGGTTGTTGTGCTGCTTAGTTTCGTGGATGTGGTGTGGTAGTTTGTAGTGCTGTGAAGTGTGTGAACGACAAAAGAACATGTCAATGCCAATTTTTTCAACTTTATGAGTGCATATTATACTGTATTTGTTTGATCGGGGGAAAGAAAAGGTGAAATCCAGCAACTTGTTATAAAGTGAAAGCCTCCAAGTCACCATTGTTGTAAGGGATTACCAAAAAAGGACTCCCTTCAAAACTTGCTCTCCGATTTGAAATAATACCTTAAATTCGTAAAAGGAAATTGAGGAAAAAATAGGACACTTAGATTACCTACAAGTCAACCAAGCCATCCAACGTCTGGTTTGGACATTTTGGCGGTCGACAAATAAAGAGAGTCAAAGTCATATTTTCCTTTGTGAAAATATTGTGAATGTGAATTGTGTTTGTTTTTTAAGTGACAACTGTGTCCGTGTTTTGATTTTTGGATGCGTCACCACAATTTTGGCATAAGTTGGCAATATATTGTATTATTATTCAAAAAATGATATGACGTGAATTTACATAAGTGGTGGTGGTGGTCGTGTATGTTTATAGTGATTATAATAATAATAAAAGGATATAATCATTATTTCTACAAGATTAAATACTTTGATCCCATCATCATCAGGCTTTGTAAATATTAAAGGAATACTGCACACAATAAAGAAAAAAATATATTCTCGTAGTCCTCATCTTTTTCTTCTTCATCTTCAACAAACTGCTCTCCTTTTATTATTGTCGAGTCAAAAGGATCAAAACCAACTTTTACTTTTCTCGCTCCAATGCTCAACTTGATTCTCTCTCTTTCTTGGATTGAGTTACTTGATGTTGAGAGCTGAAGAAAGGGAAGAAGAAGAAGAACAAAAAGGAAAGCAGATATAACACGACACACACGACAAGGAAGAAAATCAAGTCACAAAAACAGGAGGTTTTTTTTGGCTTGCTTCGCATTTTCCTCTTGAGTGGTATCCACCAGACATTGGAGTCGAGTCAGCAAGCAAATTATTTTGTTGTAACAAAGAAAAAAAAAGAAAAAAAAATCAAGTTACATGCGTCAGCATCAATTATTTTTTTATACAAAAAATAAATGTATAAAGTATAAAAAAAGATGATTCAATTACAATTATTACCTTTGTAATAATAATAAGCTAATAATTTAGAGAGAAGTAAAAAATGTGATTTTGTGGTAATTGTCCGCTTAACCTGTCCTGCGCGATAACCTGCTAAATACAGTCTGCAGCTCGATTTTCGAGTTTAAAACATCATCATCATCGTCATCATCATCCTTATCATCCGATAAAACGTAATATCGTCTGCACATCAAAAAAAGTAATATCAAATAGAAATGTGATTGTGTCAATGTCAATATTTATGCTATGAAAAAAAATGTTTACAAGCTAAAAGTTATTTGTTCCGTTAAAATACGTACATCCTACATCCTATTTTTTATATTTGCTGAATAAATATCATTAAATGTATATTAAATGAAAAATATGTAGGTAATAAGTTTTATGATAAAAAAAACTGTGAAAATTAAGTGCATACCTATCTACCTAATACACAGGTATTTTGAATGTGTGACCAAGTTTTATTAAACTTTTAAGATAGCTTTAGAATTTAAGCAAATTAAATATAGATAACGACATAAAATTATTGAATGTCTACAAGTTACAATAGGTAATAATAATACACAACGTTTCCTACATTTTCGCTGGTTCATCGCTGTGCTATCGACTTGCGCAATTTTTTTTTCAATCTCTCGCTATATATATTATTCTCTTTTTTGTTTAGTCATGTCGCAACATTATATTTGGAAATTGAAAAGCAAACAAAAATGTGCTTCAAATTTCTAACATGGAACACTCTGGAAACACCTTTGGGATATCGTCGAAAATTAACACACTAAACCAACGATATTAGTAGGCTGCGACTAATCTACAACAAACGTAGATCGGCTTAGCGTAAAATAAAATGTTAAGTGACGTGCAAGTGCGCAAAAAAATACATAAACTCCAATGAATAAGAAAATGTTCAAAATCACAATAAAAGTGGTCACGTATTTGTGACATCCACCGAGACCAATTCTCTCTCCATTTATCTGGAAGAAGAGCCAGTTTTTTCTTTCCCTTTCCTCCCTAAAAATTAGTCTCAAGTGCACAATTTTCAGTGGGTCAACAGCTCACTGAGAAAAAGTTGAGAGTAAAAATGCCGATTCGTAAAGGTCACGTCGCTCCACATGCGACTCTCATTGAGAGTGTCATTCGCAAGTTCGACAGTCAAAGTAAGAAAAAAATATATATATTTATGTCACTAAACTTATTATTACGATATTATCCATTTCAGATATTCAATTTTTTGTGAATAAATATCTTTTATTTTGTCCGAAATAGGAAAAAGTTCTCGCATTTATATTCAATAAACCTATTATAGTTTATCAAAAAGGCAAATATTTAATTTACTTTTTTCGTAGGCACACCTTTCCTACCTGACTTTAATGTCTTTGGTCAGAAATGTTTTGTGTCAACATCAACATTCCATCAAGCCTTTAAGACAATTTTTCTCTTTTTAGACGGAAAAGTAATAAATTGTTAATGTGAAATAGAGTAGGCTTTTTGCTGTTTACAGCACAGTTCATTCACTATTCAATTGACACTGACAAAAGAGGAACGCTATATACCCGATGCTACCTACCACCACCGCATGCCTACGCAAATAATAAAAATGTAATCGGTCATCGTACTTGATTTGACACATAACTCCCTATAGTATACACAAGTGTGTTTATGTACCTATTATAGTATACCTTGACGTAATAATGTTTGACGTAGGAAAATATAAAAAGGTAACCCAGATATTAAACATACAACCAGGAAAATAGGTAGAAAACACAAGCCAAAATCCAACATTTTGAGTTGAGTGGCACATTTTTCTTTTCTTGAAAAGGTAGCCACGAAAATGAGTATCAAATACTTACATATCTACACTTGTCCACTATTTCAGCATAGTAACCAAGTTAATTATTATATCATCATCGTCCTCTTCCCTTATTTGAATTCTTTGTATATACAAAATGTAATACCAATCTATTTACATTTTCAGCTAATTTCCCCCAACTTTCAATTTAAATGCCTTATACATGGTTTCGCACAGCATGGTAATTGGTCGGTCAACAACAGTGAAACACGTGTATAAAAAGCTATTATACCTTCCTATTTAATTCCTCTGTTTGTTTTTCCTCCTCTGGCAAACTAGAAATCAGAAACATATTTCAAGATGAAGCGCACACTGTACATACATAGTACATAAAATCTCACTAAAATAAATATAGCTAAATTCACCGCCGCTAAATATGTCTAAGGCTACATGTCATAGAATAGTGTAGTAAGATTTAATAAATTTGATTCTTGCTTGTGAGATTATAAACTATTCTTAACAGTTTCCTTATGAATTTTATGACTTTCATCTTGTTTTTCTTGTGACCAGTTCAGAGAAAGTGGCGAGAGTACGACTCGTACTTTTTTTCATTTACATTGCATGAATACCACCACCCATCTATAATACATTATGTATTTGCAAAACTATGCCATCTCCATTTGTAATGTGTTTACGATGAAATAAACGATCATGATTCACAATATATTTTCATTGTCATCTTTTATGATATTTTTTTCTCCGATTGTTTTGCGTCTCTCATGCATTTTTCATTATATTTATATTGAATTGGATTTTGCCAACCTTTTCCCTGTAACTTTCTTTTTATTACGCTTTCCTCCACATTTTTCTTCTATTTTTTCTCCCTTTTTCTTCTCCTTTTCTCTGGCCCATTTGCACTCTTACGACACACACGAGCCCGCATTTATATTGACCATATAATACCGGACATGGTTACCTACTCCAGAGAATATGTAATCACGCTGTTTGTGCGTCATGTGTCTTTCATTCCCAACCACAAAAGCATTCCTCTGTAGAAAAAGCGTCATTGCTCACGCAAAACAAAACACACAAACCCAAAAGCCAGAACAAAACAATTATTTACATTGCCATCATCAGAGCAGAGCAACAAAGCAGCATAATAGGTATATATAGATAGCAGCGACCTGTGAACCAAAAATCTTCCAAACTGCCACGCACTTGTCCGCAAACACACGTGGCCCATGTTTTTTGTCATTCAAACCTGTGGTTACTTATTAATTACCATTTTGGTATATAAACCCATTTCCATAATGGCCATATCAATACTGTTGGCTTGTTATAATATGTTTTGCCGAGGAACCCGCAAAAGAATAATAGGTCAAAATCCTACTTTATAAACACACCAACAACATAACATTTATATGTACAGTTTATATTACGATGTATATATCCCCATTTATCTGATTGCATTTGACGCAAATTAAATGCAAGTCACAACTCAACAGGAATTTCATTCATTTCACTATATGTATTCTTCTGCTCATTAACCTCAGCACTATTTACTTAGTGTATAGTATACACTGTATACACAGATACTCATCCAGACTGTCATAAAACAACAATGAAAATAACAATAAAATATATACTACTTCAAGTAAAAGTTGGCGTTGTCTCCTTCTGTTACTCTGTCATCTTGTTTTTTTGATGATCTTCCCCGAGTCAACTTTATCCTTCTGCTGTGTGTGTCCTGTTCTATTTTCTCTTGTTCTCCCATGTGAACATGTCATTTGTCTATTTAATACTTTTACTCTTTTTTTATGTGTTCACGACTTTCAGGGAACAAGATCATATCATCATCATCGTCAGTTCAGATGCAGTTAGTTTGGATCAGAAAAGCTTTTATGTCTATTTCATTGGAAAGGAAAAGGATATTATGTAATATGTATATAAGCTCAAGAATGATATAAAATATAAGAAAAAAATCTTCCTTCTTTTTTATATAGCTTAAATACATATCATATTTATACCTACGGCCATTATAGATTTTCTTTTCTGGTCAGTGGTCAGTTTCACCTACAAAAGCCTTTTGTACTTTTTGTCGTGCTCATCATAGCATTATCATCAAATCAGCCATATACACCCAAGACACAATACATAGTGCTTATAACGTACATATGATAGTCTTGTTATTCCTTTCTAACCAGTAACAAGAAAGATAAATAATAATGTTGTTATCTGAAATCTGCCCACCACCACAACAACGACAACAAACATCGTATACACCACCGTCTTCACCCAGTTCAATACTCTATATAATATCAAACCTAAATAAAAAATACATATTTCTCTTTCCTGTGCAACCCCTTTTTCCTTGTGAAAGTTACAAAGTGAAAAATAGGAAAATAGTTTCCCTTTTTATCTGTGTCTCTCGCGAATAAAATAAATATTATTACTTTTGTTTCGCTCTTTAATTTCCATTCTTTGTGAGTTGACAGAAAAAAGGAAGACAACAACAACAACAACATAAACGCTATATTTCAAAATAATAATAAAAACATTAGAACAAATGTTAATGTAATTCTGAATGAAATTCGATGAGTGCCATTTTGTTTTGTGGTGGTCGCTTACCAAAAATGGATGCACGCAGTACGCAGTAGAGCACACAAAATAATAATAAATAAAATAAAATTAGCCAACATGTTTTGGCGCTGCAATCACCACCACCATTCCAGAGCTTCTTTCATTCTATTTTTCTTTTAAAGCAAGTTTTAATGAGAAATTGTGTTTTTTCTACTTGTGTGTCTCCATCTCAATCAATAATATGATTAGCGAGAATGGAGGGTACAGATATAGGCAACAGAGTAGCAAGAGAAGAGATAATAATAATATATATTTATTAGTTCTTAGTCGACAGAAATGAAAAGAAAGGATTACCATTCACCATTATTTTTTATATAAAAGTATTATGTTGAGAAAGGTTCTTTTTTTATTTTGCTACATTTCTTATTTCCTTTGGGTTTGTATGTTTTCATGTTTGGATTTGTGTGGGTCGGTAAGTCTAACATTTTTTGGGGATATGATTGAGCACAAATTTTAGGAAAAAAATATTATCTGTAATACGTGGAATTAGAGAAAAACATGTATATATACCTCCACGCATGTATCTATATTTTAATATTTTCACTGTCCACATCCCTTTTGTAAAGCGGTGTATAGACCATATTATTGGTATATATTGCCATATTTACAGGAAAAGTAATAGCTGCCACGGGTAAAGTATACACCCAGCCTAATATCATTTATAGTTTCTTGGAAACAGTAGGAATATGACCATTGTCCATCGATTTGTCGAATGTCGATTGGATTTTGGTTTATGTCATGTCATAGTCATCATACCAGTCATCATCATCATCATCATCATCATCCTGAGTTTTGTGTGAGTTGGATTATTATTGAGCAGAAAAACAGGATTGCCAGAAGCTATATTTTTTGTATGTTTGTACCTTATACAAGTTATTACACATAAGCTTTATTGAGAGTGTGGTACACATCCGCTGGTCAGTCTAAAGAAAATGATGACTGGGTTATTATTACAGTGTTTTTTGGGTTTGGAGCGACGGTATATCCCAGTTTGCTTGTGTTGGACATTGGAAAATGGACATTGGACTTGAGAAAGACAGATATATACCTAAGTATATATGCCATACGGAAATAATAATATATATTTCATATAGTATTGATTGAGATAATAAAACTTGCATACATAGTGGTGTGGTAGATATATAGGGAACGTATACATTACAATGTATTTTTGCAATGTATTTTTGCCATTGGTAATAATAATATATTTTTTTGTGTGGGAATGAATATCTCTTTGCAAAAAGGGGAAGTAAAAAAACAAGAGAAAGAGAGAGAGGAAAAAAATATATAAAATGGAACTTGAGCTTGTTGGACATGCTGTCGTACAACTGTTGTCACCATGCATGACTCTCTGTGGTTCACATTGTACTTCAAATAACTTTTATGCATGCATCTTTTATGACGTCGGCAGATGAAAAATAAAAAGGATTTGATGGAACAAAAAAGTTGAGTAAATGGGGGGAGGAGGAGGAGGAGGAGGAAGAGGGTTGGAATAAAAAAAAAGAAAATATATAAAAATGGAAAGTATTGAAAATTGAAAACTTATACAATTTTTTTTCTAAAAAAAGTTTGTCTCATGATACCCCAAAAATTGCGTGTATTTACTATTTACATCATTTGGATTTATAGATGCCTTTGTGTTGCTGTGAGACAAATGACAGGTGATGGTGGTGTGCATATTCCAGGAGAAAATATAAATAAAATTTTTGTGCAAAAAAACTTAATCTAAAAGTCATTACCGTTGTCATGTCCTTTTACATGAATAATAATGTAATTTGGCATAGTTACCAAGCAGACATCTTGATTAAATGGCAACATGCGCCTATCTAATAATAATAGTAAAAACAAGTAGAATATTGCCTAGCGCTCTATTGAGCAATATTATGTAGTACATATATTATAATGTACAGTCAACATTCCACCACAGCTACCTATACAGCTACCGAAACTAATCATTTACAAACATGTCACACTACTTTTTTGTTGTATTGAATTGCAAGTCACAAGTGGAGTGGTAAAACTGGCATGCCTTCCTATTATCAGATCAAATAAATAGCAAGCGGGACAACTCTTACTTCTCCTCTCTCTCTCTCTCCTGCTGCTGCTACTGAGGAAATAAAGATTCTTTTATGTGAATTGATTGACAATTGAATTGGAATATTAATGAAATGTGAACATGAAAGGGAAAAAGTATTCAGGATGATGATGAATGTACTAAATATTTGATTTGATGTGTGTTGTGTTGTGTGCATATAGTTTACATGGATGATTGCTTAACAATAAACAAAATTTGGTTGATTACCGGAATTGTTAATAATATGAAGTAGCAAAAAAAAATATTATTTGCAATTTGCAAATAACTTTTATTACCTAAAATCATGTAGATAAACAATACATATTATATACACTTGTATGTATGTAGTGAATACTAAACACAAGCCAATAAATAAACTGTCTAGGATTTGTAAAGCATGTGGGTATAGTATAGAGTATACTTATACCGCTGCAGACTGCAGACACAGACGGTTGACTTGACACATTTTCGGAGAGTAACAAAGTTGTGTTGTGTGCATATAGTTTACATGGATGATTGCTTAACAATAAACAAAATTTGGTTGATTACCGGAATTGTTAATAATATGAAGTAGCAAAAAAAATATTATTTGCAATTTGCAAATAACTTTTATTGCCTAAAAAAACATGTAGATAAACAAAGCATATTATATACACTTGTATTTATGTAGTGAATACTAAACACAAGCCAATAAATAAACTGTCTAGGATTTGTAAAGCATGTTGGTATAGTATAGAGTATACTTATACCGCTGCAGACTGCAGACACAGACGGTTGACTTGACACATTTTCGGAGAGTAACAAATGACAATCCAATCCACTATATCCACCTTATACAAAATGAGACCGCCGCCACCACCACCACAGTCCCTGCCGAGCGGTGTGTGTATGTGTTTGTAATTGAATGCATGAATGCACTTTCTCCAAACACACACAACTTCCTTCTTTGATTACTTCACTCCATTTTCTCTCTTGGCTTGCTTTTTGGTTACATACAAGCAGCATAGGTACTGTTTATTCACCTTCATCGTCGTCGTCGTCGTCGCCTCCATTTCCCCACATATAACAAACCACATCTAATATATTGCATGTAAACTGATATTTTACGGTGTATATTTGTTACTTTTACTTTACCCTCTGTTATTATTGCAAAAGCTATAAAAGCGAAAACTTTTACTTGTTATTTTCTCTGATCCTCTCTCTCAATATATTTTTCACTAGACAAAGTAGAAAATATATCTTTTATTCTCACTTTTTTTTTGCCAAAACATATTACATTTCCATTCTTTTCCTTTTTCTGGATTCCCATTATTTTCCTCATAAGTGAATGAATACTATGTACTACAACTACATGGGTTTGATATATGCCTGACTGCACATCACACCACACCACGTGTATTGTATTCTTCTAACCTATTGTTATAAAGATATTTATAGGGAAAATGGATCGACACAAATGAAGAGGAAAATAAGAGTAAATTGAGGTTGCATATCTGTACATCTACAACAAAACTACATACTTTCTCCAATACTTGTACTCTACTACCTCACTACTCACATTTACATTTACAATATGTGGTTTTCTCCTCTATTTCCATATTTTTTATTTGGCAAAACGTTTATATATCGCTGTGGATGGATGTCTGGGTAGGTCTCCGCTGGTGGTTCCAGTGGTGCTGCTTGTGGAAGAGTTGATGGGGTACTACTCTCCTTCCTGTTGGAGACTTTTTTCTCTCACAATGTATCTATCTACCTCTTAAACCAAACCAAGTCAAAGCAAAGCCAGTAGCTCCAAACATAATATATATTTCTATTCATTCATTTATTTCCATTTTCAACCATTCCTTTTTACTTTCACTTTTCTTCTCTCTGTCTACTTGATATTCTGAAAAGTCCATTTCATCTGATAGCTTGCTTTCCGTGCTACATAGGTATATATTTTAGTATACAGTGCATTTATATTATAACCCCGGATTTTATATATACATGGATGAACCTCAGATGGAATGCGAATCCATTCAAATTGGTTGTTAAAATACCGGGAAATCCGGAATATAACCGTTTAGTATATACATATGTTGTACTACTTCTACAGTTGTAGCTTCAAAGCAGGAAATATACACTTTTTATAGTTATCCCGTAAAATAATAATATAAATGACTCTTTTTTTCAATTCAGTCCAAGTTGCATATTGTAATTTTGGCAAGGGATGGAAATCGAACATTAGGTAGGTTGGAAGAAAAAACGTACAAAATAGGTAGTTATCATGTTTCTTTCTTCCTTTCAGTCGTTGTAGCAGTAGCAGTAGATGAATTAAGCATGGGCTTCTCTCTCTCTCTCTCTCTCTTTCCTGAGAGACATGTTCCCAGTTTGCCTACGCATTTTCATTTTGTAGCCATCAGGAACTCTGTGGAATTCACTAACAACTGACAATCTGAAAAGGGAATACTAAGTTGGCAAAACGAGGGAAAAGAGAGAGAAAGGCAAAAAATACAAATGAGAATAACAAAAAAGAGAATTCCTTTACAAGCTTTTATAGTGCATTCACGTTTCAACTTTTGTCAAAACAGCCTATAGTAATCAACTTGAAACTACTCTTTTGTAGCTGTAATATGAATTTTTTTTGTTAAAATAAGCATAAATTATAAAGCATCAATGTTTATTCTGAGGGGAAAAATGTAAGTATTTATTTTATGAAAAAAATTGTGTCAAACAAAAATGACCTTCATTTCATAAGCGTTTTCAATTTCAACTTCAAGATAAGAGGAAATGGAAAAATTTGACGTGATGTTGCATAAATGATCTTGATCAGGATTTTCGGAATTAACCGGTGTACCTCATACAAAATGATGAGAGGATGAAAAAAAATTGTGAATTTTAACTAAAAAATATTTGGTAAAAAAATATTTGGTAAAAAAATATTTGGTAAAAAAAATATTAGAAAAACACACAAAAGAAATGTTTTTATACAAATATTTTTTACATTTTTTATTCAATTTTTTCTTCTTTTTTTAAATTGTAAAATGTATGCAAAAGAGTTTGTCAAACAGGAAAAGAAAAGAATGGAAGGAAATTCCTTGAGGAACATACCATTCGACACGTTTTTACCTTGTGACTACTAGCATGGTATTTGTAGATTGTTAAAAGTTTCAAAGAAAAATAGAAAAGGATATTTTTTTCCTTTTTCGTTGATAAAAGCATTCGGTGCTGCTGAGCAGGCATGCTTTAAAAAAAAGTATGCAAAAAATATAGAAGATAGGACAAGAGAGAAAACGTAAATCAAGATTTGAGAATGGTAAATGGAAAAAAAGACTTGAACTGAGCCTACAGCAGACTTTACTGAGAGAGAACTCGAGAGTTACAAAGAAAAAATACACATGTTTACCTCTCTACATGGTATATAGTGGCATTATGGCATATACAAAAATATGTTTGCATCACAAAGAATAAAAACAGCATATTATTTCGTATCTAAAAAAAATCATCAAAGCGAAACCAAAGCAGAAGGAAAAACAGGGAGCATCCAGAACCCAAAGTAAAAGCTCTTTTTTTTATCGGAGGAGCAGAGCAGCAGGTCATGAATCATCAGCATCCAGTAAACCTGAAAGAGAAAGGAGCAGCATAACAACAAGGGGATATGTACATATTTCCAATTTTCATGCCGATTTTTCTTTCGTACTTTTGCAGTTTTTTTTGGTGTGCTGTGTCACCTTTTTTGTCAGATGAAAACAAAGAAAAAATATTATCCTCGTTTATTAAAACCCAAAATCCTCCTTTTTATGCGCGTCTTTATGCACGAGTTTTCTTCTTTTTTTTACTCAGGTACATATATTTAGTCATTTTGTGGACAGATGGATGATTCATGCAAAAAAATAAATCCATAAGCTTTTGAAGTACACGTGCAGAGACAGAGTCGTCTGGTACCCGCTACTCATTTTTATATTGTCAATCTGCACGATATTGAAAATATTTTGTTTATTTTTCCCCGAAATAAACAAGAATGCACATTATGTATGCATCATAGTCAATTGGATTATAGTATATATTTTTTTGTATAGTTTGAGCTTTAAAATGAAAAAGAAAATTGGAAAACTTTTTTTTTGTTTCTTTTGAAAAGGTTCAAGTAGTGAGGACATACAAAAAAAGTTGTTTTATAAGGCGGTTATACATAAGCATAAAAACCTACTTTTTATAGTTGTTTGAATAAAAAATATAATAAATGTAATACTAATCGAATTGGAATTTATGGTCGTGTTTCAAAATTACCTATATTTCTATTCATACGAAAATTGAAATCATATTACATCTGCTCCTTGTTGTTTATTCTCCGTTCCCATTTTTTATATTTGTTTATCTAAAATAATCTTGTATTGTGCATTGTGCGTAGTTGTAATATTAGTAAGTATCCTGGTGCTGGTACAAAACAAAAAATGTTTAGAAATCGCAGTCGACTGCAAACAAGTTAACTTTTTTTTTGTGAGATGAGCTGAAAGAGAGAGAGAGAGAGAAAATCCCACGTAAAAATTATTACTACACGAGCAGAATGAATTGTGAAAGGTTGAAAGGAGTTTTTGCTCTGTGCTGCTGGAAATGAAGTAATAAATAAAAAAAACTAAAATGTGCATCTGCTTTTGCTGTTGTTGGATTGGTTTAGACACAAAATATTATTATTATGGGTGTATCGTGTAATAATATTTAAATGGATTACTAGGAAAGGTGGAGGAGGTGGCATGGTGGACTATAATAAATGTGTAAGTTGTAGACCTGGTGAGAAACAAGGTAGCAAAACAAGTGAAGCTGTAGGTGGTGGTGGTGGTCTTATGTGCAGCCAAAAATAAATTATATGCTAGTCCCACTGGAATATATTTTTTTGGCTTGACTTTCTCTCTCTTCTCTCCTCTCTCTCTACTCTCTACTGCCTTTGATGTTTGATGGGTAGAGGAGAACAAGGTGGTGTAAAACATGCGATATGATGTGATGTGATATGCGAGTGAAAATGTCAATCAATATATTATCCAGTGATGTGGGGGTTCCCCATAGGTAATCGCGCTAGTTAGCCAAGTTAGCCTGGCCACATGCCTACTTATTATGCAAAAGAGTATAAGGCATGCATACATCGATTCAATTTGTTAGAAAGTTTATAGAAATATAAATGCTAAAGAACTCACATACACACGCACACACACATGCATTGGTTCTATTAGCCTTATTAAAGCAATTCAAGTCAAACAGGGCAGAAAAAAAGGGTTGAAAAATGGTCCCAAGGGAATAGAAGGATGTATGCGCATGAACTACTTATGGGACAAGCTTATTACTTACGTTCCTTGAATCTTGGTCAAATGACTAAACACACAAAATAAAATATACAGATTATTTTATATCGCTTTATCAATATCATCCTTTTTCCACTTTGCATTTAAGCATATTTTTTATGTAAGTTAAGCTAATAAGCATTTATAAGTGAAGTGATAAAAAATGAAATGCGGGGAAGCAGACCAGACCTCTCAGGTGTATTATAAGTACTTGAAATTATGCAGGATTCAATTTATTATCTGTTATTTACTTGATAAACTTTATTGGCCGCATTAAAGACATACATACAGTAAGTAGTTATATGAATACACGAAGAATGATGATTATTGATTAGCCATGTTATTTATATGAGGGAATATTTCAAACACTTTTTGCAAGAATTACTCCAACTTCAATACTCCCACCAACAAACAAATAACACACACGCGCTCTTATTTAGGCTCTTCTTCTTCTGTTTCCGTGTAGATATTTTGACTAGATAATTTTTATACACAAAATTTGTACACAAATTCATTATAATAATCAAACAAACAAGTGTGTATGTATGTATTTCTGTTAGCATGTACACAAATTAATATTAGGTATTAGTTGTCCTCCAAATAGCTTTTCCCTATTAAAAAATATTGTCTATCTATCATGCATGCACGCTCATACCTGTCTACTCAACTGTGCCACTCCACTTGATTTGCTACTATACCTTTTGTAGTGATCGTCCTATAACACACTTGATGTCTACACAGGTAAATGGCAAGTGCAAGTAGGCAAACATAATAAAATGAGTGTTTGAATTGTGACTTGAGTATATAATATACATACCAATGCACTATATCATATATACAATATCGGCTTAAATTATATAAATGTTATACTACAAACACAAAATATTTTTTCTTCCGCCAGATCGAAACTAAGTAATTTTTGGGATAAAAGACTACCAAATAAGCTTTTATTTTTTTCTCGAGTACCTTTCAAACAGAAAATGTGAATTTGAGCGTGATGCTATATAGCATAATATTACCTTCTCCTATTATTATTATGTTTTTATAATGATAAAAAATGTAAGTCAGTGTGTCTGTGTAGCGGGGATGATATATACCTGAGATAATATGTATGAATAGAGGACGGGCAGAGAGAGAGGGGGCAGTGGTAGATGAATCCCAATCGAAAGAACCACTTACCTTTTAAGCAGACGAGTATTTGTAGTAGTTGTGCTGCTATCACGCAGCTAAATAACAGCCTATATCACTTTTCCTCCTCCTCATCATCATCATCATCATCATGACCGGCTGGATAGAATAATGACTGGGGAAAGTGGATATATATGGATGACCAAAGACTATCTATTTTCAAGAGAGAGAGAGAGGCCCAAAAGTGGGCAATATGTAATGTAATGTGTTTGCATGGACTACTTACCTTAAAAACTTGCCATTTTTCATAATCATCATCATCATCCTTCTCCTCCTCCACCTCATGTTTGCCATTATCATGAATGACTATATTTTTTAGTAGACATTCCTATTATTTATAATGCCTATACAGACATTACAGACATAATAATATACGCATATTATAGAGATTAAATAGCTGAATGCATTGTTATTGTTGCATGCAAAGAATGCATGCTTCTCTTCCGATTCTATCTATCATTCCATATAGTACTACTACCACCAATTTTTTTATTGTTGTTCATAATAGTCCATAGTATTTACATACAAAAAAAGTAGCTCAAAAATTTCTAGCACACGCTTTCTCTCTGACAGGAGCAGAGGCGTTTAGTAATATTTATATACATATATTTTATCTACTTATGTTCCATTTTTAGCAAAAAAAATATATGTGTATATGGTGAGGAGGAGGAAGAAAAAAGAAGAGGAGGAGGAGGATGATGATGATGATTATTATGACATGACAATGAACCACTTTTTGATTGTGTAAAAAGGGATATCGCAAAAAGCTATTAAATATACCTAAATGCCTTTATGTTGTTCAATGCCATAAACTATTACGCGTAGTACATTACCTACATAATATTATGTACATGAGTACATAATATAAAATACAGGTAATTTGCTGTTATATGCATAATAATAAAGAGGGAGTAATATTTGTAAACTTGAGAGTATTTTTAGACAATTAAGTAATATGAGTATACACACATCAAACATTGCTCGCGTGGAGAAAATGAGAAAGAGAAAATGAGGCATGTATGATGACGTCTAACGTTTTGCTAACATGACATGATTACTAAAAAAGGCACACTTTTCTGCTTTTAGAAGTGTGGCAGCGATTAAGCATATGTTTGCTTGTGTGTTTGCTCCAATTTTCAATAAAGCAACGCAAGAACAAAGAAAGGAAGGTAGGTGGTGCTTTTTACATTGACGGTGGTGAGTGGTGACTGGTGACCATGTGGCATTAAACCATTTTACATTTTTTATAAGAAGCGTTGGGGTTTATATTTTATATTGGTAAATCAGGTGGGGTACCTCAAAACGTTGTGCCGTCTTTAATTTTATTATTAGCTTTGTACTTGGATTACATTGGAGAAAATGTTGAACATGACAAAAATTTACAATGTAATGAAATTGGCAATGATGTCGATGCGATGGTGATGATGTTGATGATGACGGGCAACAAAAGAAAGAAAGCCATAAAGTTAGAGTGGTAGTTGAATGGATTTGGTGAGTACACTTGAATTTGTCCACACGAGCTTCCATTTCTTCAAAAAGCGTAGGATAATATGTAATCATTGTGATGATACAAATAAGCCAGAACATATTATTATTATTACAATGACAATGTCTAGTATACATTGTATACAATGGACTGATATGATGTACGTGTACAGTAAAACGGGATGTTAAAGTTGGCCTTGTTGTCGTAATTGCAATAACCCTTTCACCGACATGGACATGACATGATGACGAGGATGATGATGAAATAAATAAAAGTTAGTTTTGCAACAACACCAGCACCACACAAAAGGGAATTCAATTGAGAACACCGGAAGTTCTAATAGCTATAGTGTGTTGCTTTGCTGCTATATGCCGGTGTGTTGACCAAAAATAGGATGGGTGGACTTTTTACCCGTATCCGGACTACACATTATCATCATCCTCATCATCATCAAAAATTGGCTTGTAGCTGTAGTCTATATTATGGTCGGCTGACCAAAGCAAAGACGAAAACAAGCATAATGGCTTGTATTTAGTATTTTATGTGTGTGTGCATTTCTACTCATGTCTCTTGCTAGTTTGTACATGTTTTTTTGGATATGTCTATTTTAGGGAAACTATTTTTTTCACTTCAACTTCACATTCATGTCATTTTTCAACTTTTCCTCTTCTCCAGAAGCTCGAGAGAGACACATAAGTATGTGAAATGAAGACCAACCTTTTCTTTTTTCTTTCTGTCCGAAACTGCTGCTGCTGATGGTTCTTCTCCTTCTTCATTTCATTCAACAGCAGTGTCAGCTTAGCATCTTTCTCTGAAAAAGGAGTCCATTGACAATTCTAAAGATGTCTCAATCTGACATGAATGACAAGTAAATTGTGCAGAGAGGGGAAAAGGGAAGAAAAAAGAGAAAATTGGGATGA